>WSFP011395551.1:0-27375 GCA_009831015.1 Picea engelmannii | reverse complement strand
TTGATCAATTGCAGATGCTTTTATAAGAACAACTCATATTCCCAAGCGACATATTCTATTAGAAGGCTCTTCCACTTGATGATGTATTCAATAATTTCTCTACTTCTTAGTTGCTTGGATATTTTAGATTCTAGTATGATTTCTCCTCTGCATATATCTCTAGTAGACTAGTATGAACTAAGATCTTATCACCCTTTATGTTTTTAAACATAAAACATGGAAAAATGGTTGGACATGTGAAGGGGGATACTCCAACCTATAAGCTTACTACCAATACTTTGCAACACCTTATAGAGACTGTAGCACTTGGGTGCTAATTTCTTTTCCCTCCTTTTCTTACTTGAGGGACACATGTTTATATGGATAAAACTTCATAAATATCTATTCCCCCACCTCAAATTGTATTTTATTGCGATGTTGATAGATACTTTCCATTTCATCCTATTGGGTACTATAGTCAAGTTGTCCTTCAATATTCAAAGAAAATATAGTTAGTGTTGGATGTGATCCTCCTATTAGAAAACAATCGTATCTTCACATAGGTCAAATACTAATATGAACCTAAAAAAAAATTGTTCAATGAATAACAATTCACTTTGAGGGGGAAACCTCCTTTTACAATATTTCCAATGCACAAGACAAGATGTGCCATTTGCATTTTTTCCTTAATAATTGTCAAAGTTTCTTTAGTCATATCCATATGTGACTCTATTTCATGTACTTTGAATTGGTCTTGAAAAAAGTATGAGATACTAGGAGCCATATATCCATAAAGGGATTCAAATGGGGACATCTTAGTAGATATGTGATAGGTGGTATTATACCACCATTGTGCTAGAGGAAGCCTCTTCACCCATTGAGATTGCTTGTCTAAATAATAGCTACGTAGATAACCCTCTAAATATTTGTTAACTATTTCTATTTGACCATCTATTTGTGGATGATATGTTGAACACATAGCTAGTGTTGTTACACTCATATTTCATAATTATTTCCAAAATTTTCCTATGAATTCTGGATATCTTTCACTTACTATTACTTTAGGAAATCCATGAAGTCTACAAATTTCCTTCATGAACACTTCTTCCACTTGACTTGCCATATATGTACTTTGAATTCCACAAAAATGTGCACATTTTGTGAGTCTACCCACTACTACAAAAATGGAATCCTTACCTTCTAATTTTGGTAAACCTGTAATGAAATCCATTGATATCTCTTCCCATATTTGATTAGGTATGTGTAAAGGTTGAAGTATGTGAGGTGTTAGATTTGAATCCTTTTCCAACTCCATTTTCCTCCATTTCCCCCAATTTTGACCATGAAAACCACTATTTTTTTCCTACTTTCACCTCGCTGATGGCATAACAAGTGTAAATAAGGTAATAAGGTAATAAAAAATTAACAAAATGTGAGACGAGGACAGATGCAAAAGAGACAAATGGGGTTGTTCAAGGTGAGAATAATGAGAGAGGATTTGATAGAGGATCATGGGAGAGGGTGGAACTTATTACATTAGATAATGAAAACTATGGTGGATTAGGGTTGAGGGGGAAATATCGTGAGATAAATGGTGCGGGTTCCACACATGAGCTGGAGGGTGGGAGAAGATTTGCTTGTTCATTAGATTAGAGAACTTATGGATTTGATTGCAGGATGCAGATTCAAAGGAATTTAACACTGTTCTATAGGACATACGATCAACAATAGACCAAATTTCAAAATAAAATGCAGAGGAAATAATTAAGTTCTAACCTAGTGAAGTGAATTTCTGCACGTAAAATGGCAGAGCTCACCCTAGTCAGAATATGATTGAGATAAGGTCTTCTCCCATGTTGGTGAAGACGATTAAACATAGGAAGAACACCAAATTCACAACATCTCTTCAAAAAGGTAAGATCAACAACTCTTTTCATTAGTTTGATTCTCATATTTTCAAATATCCAGGTCTCTTTGAGACGTTCCTCTCCATAGAGGTTTAGAATTTGATTATGTAGATTTCCACAGTTACTCATAATGCTGGAGAATTTTTCTAGATGCAAACTGTGTATGAGGTTTTGAAATGTCCAATGTTTCGAGTGGACACTCCACCCATCACGAGGGACATAAAAAGATCATATGGTAGAAAAGAGTGTTGAGTTTCATATTTATAAAATAGGAGAGCAAGTGACAGTTAAGGGAATAGAAAAGGCTAACTAAATAAGGGGAAATAACTGTTGATATTGGGAGATGAGGAATATATTGAAATAGGTGATCAAATTAGTGGATAAATAATAACAAGATTGAGGGAATAAAAAATTGGAAATAGGCGTTAAGTTGATTAAATACAAAGAGGGGATACTGGTTAGAATGATAATTTAAATAGGGGAGGAAATTATAAATATTTTAGAAACAAGATTAAATAATATAAAGGAATTACATAAATTAAATTGAGAAAATAATATAGGTCAAAATATATTTTGACCTTGACCTATATTATTTTCACTTTAATTTATGCAATTCCTTTATATTATTTAATCTTATTTCTTAAATCTTTATAATATCCTCCCTTATTTAAACTATCATTGCAATCACTATCCCCTCTTTGCATTTAATTAGCTTAACTGCTACTAATTTTTTATTCCCTCAATCTTATTATTATTTCTCCACTGATTTGACCACAATATATTTCTCATCTCCCAATATCAATGGATATTTCCCCTTATTTAGTTAACCTTTTCTCTTCCCTTAACATTCACTTGCTCTCCTATTTTATAAATATGAACCTCAACATGTTTTTCTACCATATGATCTTTTTATGTCCCTAATGATGGGTGTAGTGTCCACTCGAAAAGTTGGATGTTTCAAAACCTCATACATAATTTACATCCATAAAAATTCTCTAACACTCTTGATGTTGTTAGGAATAGGACATTTTGTAATAGCTTGGGTCTTTTGAGGGTCATCTTTCCTTCCCTTGAAACACTATGACCCAAATACTCTACTTGATTTTTCCTAAAAGTATATTTGGATATTTTTACATATAATTGATTGTTCTCAAGAATTTGTTGGACTTTTTCTACACGTTTAATGTGGTATTCCCATTATTTATAGAGATAAGTATACCATCAAAGAAAACCAACACAAACTTTATAAGTTGGGGTAAATTGTTTTGTTCATAAGGCTTTGAAAAGTAGGAGTAGTATTCAACCCAAAAGGCATGACCAAGAACTCATAGTTCCCTTCATGTGTTCTAAAATCTATTTTGGGAATGTCTTCCTTTCTTAATATTATTTGGTGGTATCTTGATTTAAGATCTAACTTTGTAAAATAATCCACTCCATGAAGCTCATCTAATATCTCATCCATATTTGGAACAAGGAATTTATCCTTGATGGTGATTTTGTTTAGATCTCTATAATCAAGACACATCCTCCAAGAATTATCTTTTTTTCTCACCATAATTGTTGGAGATGAAAATGGACTAATGCTTGGTTGAACAATACCTGAATCCAACATGTCTTGTACCATTTTCTCAATCTCCCCCCTTTTCTGACGAGGATATCTATAAGGATTTTTATTACGAGGAGTACTTCCAACTATTAGTTCAATTTGTTGTTCATTATATGTCTAGATGGAGGTATCCCTTTAGGAATTTATTGGAAGAATCTATGGTGATTTTCCAAGGTGCATTTTAATTCATATGATACCAAATATTATGAGCCAAACTCCAAAATTATTCAATGAATAAAAATCCACTTAAAGGGGGAAACTTCCTTTTACAATATTTCTAATGCAAAAGACACGCTGTCTATAAAAATGAATCTCCTATATTATAAATAGGATATAAAGAGAGCATGATGTAACCTACCACTAATCCAATATAACCATAACTGATAAAATAATAATAAATGAGTGTTAGGGCCTTAGGGGCCTTAACAAGCACCTTAAGAGAAACTGTCTCATAGACACGTGGAAGATCAATATTTTGATATTTACATGGATAAAATACTCAAAGAGGGAAATAGTCCATTTCCCCAAACAACATGGCCACATGAGACAATATCTTAATACAAAAAAGAATAAAGTACATAACCATTGATCACAATCATTTATATATAAATGACCTGCATTATTTTTAAATAGAGATCATGGACCAATAATGTGTTAGGACACATATAAAGTGTTATTAATATCAAGGAGATTCTTGAATATTCATATCACTCATGTGTAGGACATGATTGTGACCATCGAACTATTAAAGTACAAAATAGACTAAGGAAACACATTAAAATCACACTTTAATCTAATATTACATTAGACCAAGTTGAACTTAACTAACTCCTAGTGTCTAAATATCCTAATACCCCCCCTTTGTTGGAACATAAATTTATGATGGTTCATCACACTTCTCCTGGAATCGTTTTATTTGGTCAACCTACTTCTGGAAATAGTTGGTTGGGCGATCTAGTAGATATCTACACCAATCAGTCAAGTAGTCAACAAGTTTGTTCATTGGACAATTGACCAATAGTCAAAGATAGTTGGTCGGTGGATCGAGAAGTCAAGCATTCAACTACAAGTTGGATACATTGCCGATCGTTTCGAGCATCCTTGTTGAGCCTACTAGACAATGTGGATTTGATGAAGTAAACTCTAACAATCGATGATTATACATGGACAAGATCTTCTCAATTCCAAGGAAGTCAGTAAGATATTGAAGCTATAAATAATATGCCTAATGGGTCATTCATATCATCAAGAGATTCTTGTTGTTGTAAAAGATGTCCAATATGCTTTGTGATGTTCTAATCACAATGCACTATGCTTAAGTGCTGTAACGATGTCTTTAGACACCACCCTTTTTTGATCTTTGAAATCTTATTCCCTCTTCGATTACTTGTAGTTCTATTTGTCTGTTTCATATCAGGTTAGAACCAATCACCGACATGGTATTCGAGTCGATGGTTTGAAACCTCTCTTTCTATCTAAAAATATTACTAAGTCTAATCTTTTGTGTGATAGATCTAGGTCGATGATTTGCAGACTATAACTTGTGGAAATAGATTTGATCTGTCTAGATACCAAACATGGCTTCAAATATTGATCCCATGATTATGAATGGATAAAATTATGCAATATGGGAACCAAATATATAAACCCTACTGAAGAGTAAAGGACTATGACAATATACAAATATTGTGATTCTAGATCCAATAGACGATCAAGAAAATTTTGCTGTTGATGGAAATAAGGATGAGAATGTAGGGGTCATCATGACCTATATCTCATGGGATATTTGGTTTCATATCATTGGAGTCAACTTTCCTCATCAAGTCTCGAAGAAGTTGAAGATGTTGTTCGCCAAATTCGATGAAAGCCACACCATGCAAATGGAGAAAGATTTGATCTCTCTCAATCCTCATTATTTTAACAGAATAGAGGACTACTTGGCACATGTTAAAGAACTACAGTTGAAATTGGGGTAATGTGGAAATAATTACAAGAAGAAATACAGACAACTCATCAATCTAGTCTTGATGAATTTAATAATGCCATTTGACGTGTTCGTTTACACTTTCCACACCAATTGGTAGGTGTGTAAGGAATATGAAAAGGAATACACATTTGAATCTTTTTATAGTCTTTTGATCAGTGATAAACACATATTACTTGAATAAGGAAATCTTGGTGTTAAACATCAATCCCACTTTCTCAAGGGAAAGGGAAAGTTGAATCACAAGGAAAGATGATGGTTTGATACCCATATAGAGAGACCTATATGCCTTGACCAAAAACCTAAAGGGAAAAAAAATTCACCTCGTCAAAGTTGAAAGAAGAAGACATGTCAATACCATGGAAAGATTGGACATGTGGAGAAATTATGCTACAAGAAGATAGACGATTTAGAAGAGAAGGTTAAATGCCTTCAAGGAGATGTGTCCACTGTTCACTGAACTATTGATAATTTCACCTTTCAAGTTGGAACTTCTCAAGCCTTTATATTTCATTTTGCGTATATCGAATGGGTAGTTGACTCTAGGTGCACTCATCAAATGGATAAGGATGCTTCCTTATGCACCTCCTTGAATGAAGTTGAGGAGATGAATATTTATGTTGCTAATGATTTTTCTCTGGATATTGTTGGTCAAGGTGATGTTTCCTGTCAACATGGGAGAATTGTCAACGTCTATCATGTGATCAATATCATCGCAAATATCTTGTCTATTTATTAGTTAATACATATAGGTAAGATTGTGGAATTTTGGCCATATTGGTTATTTGTTTGAGATTTCAAGAAAGGTCAATCAATTTTATTTGGAGGTTTTCTCGACCCGAAGGAATGTTTGTATAAATTTTGTGACACGAATCGACCCAACCCTAAACCTATTTCTCTTGTTTCTTACATTGATGAGTGAATTTGAACCTAGAATGAATGACTTAGACACCTAAAATTTCAAAGTCTGAAGTCAATGGAAACTCAAAAAATGGTTGTTGGTTTACCTAAAGTTCCCCCCCCGATGGAGACTATAAAGGATGTGTGTTTGGCAAACATCATGAGGAACCTTTTGACTCTAGAAAACATGGTGAGCAAAAAATGTCTTGGATCTGTTACAAAATGATCTCTGTTGTATCAATATACCTTCCATGGAAGGTGCAAGGTATATATTGACTTTCATTGATGATATCTCTCATTTCACTTGGGTTTATTTTCTAAAGAATAAGAATCATGTCTTTGAAAAGTTCAAAGAATTTAGAGCCTTTGCTGAAAAACAATGTGGTTGACCCACCAAATGCCTGAGATCAAACAATGGTGGTGAGTATGTAAATTAACCTTTTGAAGAATACTCGATTCCATCTGGTATTGACTGGCTGTGGTCGGTTCCTCATACAACTCAACATAATCGTATTGTAGAATGTAAGAATCAAAAGTTATTCGAAATGGATAGATGTTTTTTGCAGATGAAATTTTTTCCTCCTTGCTTCTGGGATGAAGCTGTATATTGTGCAATATATCTTCTTAATCACATATTGAATTGAGTTGTTCCTTTGGTGACTCCATTCAAAAGATGGTGTGGAAGGAAGTACTCATTCAACCACCTCCAAGTGTTTGGATGTGTTTCCTGGGCTCACATTTCCAATTATTGCAAAAACAATTTGGGTGCAAAGAGTCATGCTTGCATCATGATGGGATACTCTGAAGAACCTAAATCCAATCGTATGTTTGATCATGTCAAATGAAAAACCATTATTCGATGAAATGTATGGTTTGATGAGAATTATTCTGGCATTAAGATATTGGATGTATCCTTTAGATTCTTACAGGGTGATCATTTTGATGTTGTTTTTGACTCTTCTTCTCTCGTTCCATTTTTCAGCTCTTCGTATGGATTGTCAAACTCTGTTCCTGTTTTGAATCAACCATCGAGCTTCGAGTTGATTAGTATGTTGATATCTATTTTGACTGGTCCACCCTCTCCGTCGAATGAATTCGTTCTGATTTTTGATCGACCCTATGCAACAAACAATAGTTCACCCTTTTCTTGTCTACCTAGATGGGCTGCCAAGAAAATTGAAGTTGCTAGACCTGATGATGGTGATATCTCTTCATGAAGATAGACTCAAAGTCAAAAGAAACATACCAACATTGCATTGATGATCACATACTTGAAACTTATGATCTTGTCACCTATTGTTGATCCTAAAATATACTAAGTCAAAAATCTCTCTCTTGTATATTATGGTTCTATACTTGGAAAAATTTCCATCTTATGGCGATTTCATCAGTCTTGTTATAACTTCAACCTTCCTCAAAGTGCACCGTCATATTCTTCTGCATCCAATTTGCACCAACACTTAGTTCATTTTGTTTTTCTTTCTAGTTTGTTGCATTGTCTTGTTAAAGTCCAAAAACTCCACTATCACCAAAATGCACATCATGTTCAACGATCCTCATACTGCACTATAGTTAGAATCTTTTCGATTTTTTCACCATGGGTATGAACCACTTCCCTGATTAATTTGATTGTCATCACTACAAGTCCAACCGATTGACTTATGACACTTATTCATTTTACAGAAATGTTCTTTACTCACTTGATAAATTAGTACTTAGTCGATTTTTGAATTCACTGTGGGTTTGTGGGTCATAACTCTTCTAAATTATCTTATCCTTACATTCGACCGATGGAGCCCCATAATTAACCATTTCTTGAGTTTTCACAGCGAGTTGGAAGACTCGTGGGTTCATATTGATTCTAATATCCCTTGACATCCACATTTGATCCTTTGATATAAGACATGTTTTCTTGTCACTTTTCCCAAGATATATTTAATGCCAATTTTACAGAGGATAACAACTAATTAATTTATTTGAAAGTTGTTATTAATGTAGGAGTTTTGAGGAAATTATCCATTCACTTGAATTTAATTTACATTAATCTTTCCTTTGAAATAAGAGCTTCCAATTATATTATAAAAAAAGAGTTTAATTTGAAATTAATGTCTCAAAGTGACTGTACAAGATTCTGCCAACTTCATCAAACATGGCAACCACAAGAAGAGAACAATTCTACAGGATTACTCTAAACTTGTTTGGGAAGGAGGATCACAGATTCTAGTGGTCGAGGTCATACTAGTATTATTCATCACCTCCATTACCAGAAATGAATGAAAACAACTTCTGTATATTAGGCATTGCCTTGGTAGGTTACGTACCAAAAGTTTTCGATTCTAGAGAAATAGTTTCCTGGTTTGTAGACAAATATGATCAAAATCAGAGGACAATCCAACTCCAAGGAGAATCTCCTATTTCTCTATCACCATTAGTTTTCAAAAGAATGTTAAAAATTCCCAAGCCAACAATTATGTTCAAAGGAGATGAATTAGAAGCTTCTTGCAGGAAAGAAACAATGGATTGGAAATTTTAGAGGAATATCTTGAAGATCCCGCAATGATGCCTAAAGAACTATCTAATATTCATGTCAGTTTACTAAAAAACCCTTATCAAGAGATAGCATGGATTTTTGCTAGAGTGACAGGTCAAGAATCTACAAAAACTGTTCCTCGATTGACTCTTTATATTTTACATTTCACAGTTCATTAACGAGAAATTTTCAACTGGGCAAAGATCATTTCTGGAGAAATAACTTCGCAATTATCAAATTTAAAGAAAAATAATAGATTTTATAGGTATTCATATTTAATATTTGCTATCACCTATTTTTGTGTCTTTAAGGGTTTGAGTGTGGGAAGACGAGTTGACTGTAAAATCGACCTAGTAACAATGTGGTACCAAGACTTATGGAAACAAAAGGCTACATACTATTTTTATGAAGTTTATAGTACATTTGTCTCTTCTGTTAAGAAACTTATATTTGGGATAAAATCATGTAGACTATTCTTGGAAGCATCAACCTTCTTGGAAAAATAGGGGAGCATTTAAAGTATGGAACACTATAGTGTTTTTAGAATATATTGCTCTCATGAAAGGCCTCTCTATATTTATTATTATGTTCTTGATAAAATGTTTGTATATAGGTTTCCAAACAATACCGATAATGTTAGATTTTACTGCATCTTAGATATGGTCTAATAATTCTACACTTAATTAATCAGTTCAATATGTAAGAATAAAAACACTAAGATTCCTAACTTTAACATAGTGAAACACAAGTATACAATCTTCTTTTTGCTGAAAATCAGTGGGCTCCCATGCTAGGGATAATGGATCAACTTCTTTACAAAATTATACCAAAATAACTTACAACAATACTACTATCCAAGGTCTTCTCCTTAGACTTGTTGTCTCTCCTTCTATATTGCTGTCATCAGATCTTCTATCTCTATCCTTACTACTGCCCTCATATCAACCATAAAATGGAATTGTTCCAGCCTTGTAGTTTGCTGTAGCTACCCAAAAAATTTCCCCAAGTTCTTGTGACATTATCCTTTCCACATTACAATCCTACCTCATCTTTCTTGGCCTAATTATCTACTACGACTGCCAAAAATAGGGATGCGACTGAGGGTAGGCTTGCTCCTCAAGCCCGCGCCCACCCTCCTCCATCCTCCAACCATTTCTCAGCCCTCAGCTGCTCCTTAAAGGAAAAAAATTCCTATGGCCTCACTAAAAAAACCTCATCTTTCTTGGCCTAATTATCTACTACGACTGCCAAAAATAGGGCTGCGACTGAGGGTAGGCTTTCTCCTCAAGCCCGCGGCCACCCTCCTCCATCCTCCAACCATTTCTAAGCCCTCAACTTCTCCTTAAGGGAAAAAAAGTCCTATGGCCTCACTAAAAAAACCTCATCAAGGTACCTACCCAAAAAAGAGAAGAAAATTTCATAAATATGAGGCTCAATAGCCTCTCTTCATGGTTGGAAATGTATTCCAAAATTGCAAAAATCTCAAACCTCTATTTCTTCATTGTCTCCAATTGACATGTATCTGTGACAATGAAGACTTGAGTTCTTATTTATACATGTCCCAGGGGTGTGTCAAAAATCCCCCTGATAAAGTAAAGTTTAAACACAAAATTAGGCTTTTTAGTGAGTGTGAAACCCCATCAAAAACTCCAAAATCCCCTCAATTTGTCCATGATTCCCTGACCTCATTTCTAGGTCAATTTTGACAAAACAAAAGTTGAAATTTATGCCAATGATATTTTACATGAGCTTGGAACCTTGGCTTCTTGTGGGAATACCCATCGAAGCTGTAAAATCAACATTTCCCCTTAGCAAGGGAGGTATCCCATCCTCCAACATCTAGATGTACAATTGTCACACATAATAGATATTTCTCTAAATCTGCCACCTCATCTATACTCCAATAGTACAGACTAGCTACTCCCTCTGTCATTGTGGAAATGGGTCTGTGAACTTGGTCACGTGAAAAAGTTCTACTCTCAAGTCTCTTTGATTGCAATATTCCAAATATAAAAAGTATGCAGAACAGAAATAAAATGCTAGAAATGGAAGATGAACAAAAATATAACCAGAACAACACCACAATAATACCAAGATGATACTAGAATGACACCAGAAAGATCACTTCGATTACTGAGAGAAATGTTCACTTGCCTCTTCGAGGGGGCAACCTCTGACAAAGAAGAGCTCTATTAAAATAATATCCAAGACAAAAGTTCTCATACCCTCGACTCCTATTTATACTAAATATGTCTATCAAAAGAACCATCTAGAGGAAGATCCTTCTAGAAGCGGGAGAGTCTTTGGGTGAGGGAAGTCTTTCATTGCTTCAATATTTTTAGGATCCACCCTCACGCCTGCCTTTCCAACAAGATGACCCAAGTAATCAACTTCAGAGGCGCCAAAAGAACATTTAGATTGTTTCAGGAAAAGTTGGTGCTAAGAGAGTAGATGGAGAATTCGATCCACATGAGAAAGATGGTTTGTCCAGGTTTTTCTATAGATGAGTATATCATCAAAGAAAACTAATACAAAATAACAGAGAAAAGGAAGGAAGACTTGATTCATGAGGCTTTGGAAAGTGGAGGGAGCATTACACAAGCCAAAGGGCATGACCAAAAACTCATAGTGGCCCTCATGAGTTAGGAATATCTACCTCTTTCATATGGATATGGTGGTAGCCATAGCAAAGATCAAGTTTAGTAAAGAACTGGGCACCACTCAATTCATCCAAGAGGTCATCAATGAAAAGAATGTGAAATTTGTCTTTAATGGTGATTTTGTTGAGGGCGCGGAAGTCAGGACACATGCACCAAGAACCTTATTTCTTAAGGACCATGACCACCGAAGAAGATTAGGGGCTCATACTAGGGAAGATAACACTTGTGTTAAGCAGTTCTTGAACCATTTTCTCAATTTTATTTTTTTGGGAAAAGGGGTGACGATAGGGACGGATATCGGGAGGAAGGATTCCTGGAACAAGGGGAATGGAATGATCATGAACACCACGGGAAGGAGGGAGTCCTTGGGAAGTGGAAAAAACCACTTTATGTTTAGAGAGGATGGATTGGAGGTCTTGTGGCACAGAGGGTGTCTCAGTTGCTTGTATGGCATGGAGTTGGGAAATAACACCCGAATGACCTTTTTTGAGCAGCTTTTCCATGCGATGGGAACTAATGATCTCAGGGGAACCAACGATGATGCCTCAAAAATTATATTGTTGGCCCTCCTGGTCGAATTGCATGGTTAATTCCTTAAAATCCATGAGAATGGGACCCAAAGTACTTAGCCAGTCTTCACCCAACACAATGTCACAACCACCCATGTCGATAACAAACACATGATATTTCAGGTGGTAGTCACCAATTTGGAGACACACATTTTTACAATGCCCTCCGCATTTCATGGACCCGCCATTGGCAATCATGATTTGGAAATTATTGACTGCACGAATATAGAAATTATTCTCTTGGGAAATGCGACAATGAATAAAAATATGGGTTCTTCACTATCGAAAAGAATGATGAACTTCCTATGCTTGATGTATCCAATTATCTTGAGGGTTTAGGGAGCAGAGAAGCCAGTGAGAGCATTTAGGGAAATGACCGGTTCGACTTCGGGAGGGTCTGAGGGATGGGTTATTTCAGTGGGTTCAGGTGACACAGACAGAAGGGGAGATTCAACATCCTCTTCCGAAACATCCTCCGAGATGGCCATAAAAGGATATTTTTCCTTACACTTTTTTCCCAGAAAATATTTGTCATCACAATTATAACAAAGGCCTTTGAGTTGGCATTCAACCATTTCGTCCTTGGTCAATTTTTGGATCTTTAGTGGAGTAGAAGTATGAGTGGGATTGACTGGTTTAGTGCGCGGAATAAAGGAGGGTTTCCGGTTTTGAGAAGAGACAACTTGTTGTGCTTCCTTAGCTCTTTTATTATCCTCCACCCAACTCTAAGGCTGAGCCATGAGGACATGGGCACAAATCTCATCCTTGAGGCCACTGATAAAACATTCTCAGAAAAAAGCATCATACATGCCCTATGTATGCAAAGCCAATCGCTCAAAATCATCTCTAAAGTCTTCTACTATGCCAGATTGTTTCAACTTTTTCAAACAGCCTAAATGGTTGGTGTCAGTTTCAAAGCGTTCATAAAGCTCTTCCACAAAGTGTGTTCAAGCAATATACCCTTGACAGATAGTTTTTCTCCATTGCCACCATTGCCAACGTTCTTGATCTAGATGGAGAACACCATACCGGAGTTTTTCCAAGTCATATGTAATGCCGTACCAAGATAAATAATGTTCCATTTGAGTTACCCAACTAGTGGGATCCAAGCCATCAAATTTGTGTAAGTTTTAAACCTGCGAAGTAAAGCAATGCATATATATTCTTAAGCAATACATAAATTAATCAATGGCTCATACACAGAATACACAGAGATCTTTACCGGAAACCCTCAACCGGGAAAACCTTTCTTTTTCATTATATCCAATTTCACCATTCGCCATACAATATATACAATGTTTTTAGGTATTCCATAGATACCAAAACCCTAATCCCTTAATCCTAGGTGAAGGGATCGTCAGACGCAGTCGTCGTATCTGACGCACCCACACACACACACATGCAAAGAATATAACACATACCCAACAATTTGGTCACATCCACACGTGGAAGGCGTAGGTCACGCTGAAAGTGATGGGGCTGAAAATTATGGGAATGAGAGGAAGTTTCAGTTTCAATATGCAAAGGTGGGTCAGATAAAGGGGGATCTGTAGGGATATGCAGCTTGGTGCATATCATCGAAGCGACAAATTCAAGATGGGTAGTCATGTCTTGTTTGAGGTATTCTTTGAGTTCCTTGATTGAGGCGATGATGGAGGAATGCATGTTTTTATTGATGGTGGAAATATTGGCACTGAGTTGTCTCATTTCTTGTTGGGTCTCTATGAAATTATATTGCAAGGTATTGAAGCGAGCTTCCAAGTCTTGGCTACGGGTAAGGGCCATGATGACGAGGGAACCGAAAAGGGGCGGGTGGGGTCAAAATATTTGATGAAAAATGATAGGTATGATTGTGATAAGGGTGAATAGATAAATCCAATGGAATAGGTCTCAGATAATGGTGAAACAAAATCCATACTCATATTTTATTTTTTACACCTGCGGAGTAGTTATACTCCGGTCTGAAGAATATTGCAGTGATGAAATTCCCAAATGCTTAACCCGAAAGAAATGTGTAGTGATTTGGCAACTTGAACACAATTGCGTGGCAATATATCTTGTCTATTTTAATTTTTTTTTTCCATCCCCAAGGGTTCTACAGACAAGGGTTTTCCCTGTGCTATAGCTCTCTGATATACGTGCAGGGTCCAATAGTAGTACTTGGTCCAATATCTCAGGGAACCAACTAAGGAGGCTAGAGTATGCCCTTAGTCGTACTTCCTGACTACCCTGGTACTAGAGAGTATCTTCCCGAGTGATGTTCTCGGTGGCACTATAACAGTCAGGCGACCGATCGATTTATCTAAAGAGGGCTTTAGTAAATCTAGAACGATCCGTATACATGTGCTGTCTAATGCACTACCACTCGAAGGGGTACCAACAAGGGTTACAAGGGTGGCCAACATATGTGCACTTAAGTACCACTTGTATTTCCTACATGTATGAATCCTCGACCATGGGTTTATGCGCGCAATGACAAATCTCTGTAGCTAAAAGATGCCGAAATACGTCTCTACCCTGAAAAAAATTAACCCACAAATTTCAGCCAAGAAAAGTGCTCTAATACCACTTGTAATATTCCAGATATAAAAAGTATGCAGAATATAAATAAAATGCTAGGAATGGTAGATGGACAACAATATAACCAGAACAACACCACAATAATACCAAGATGATACTAGAATAACACCAAAAAGAACACTTTGATTACTGAGAACAATGTTCACTTGCCTCTTCGAGGGGGCAACCTCCGATAGAGAAGAGATTTATTAAAATAATATCCAAGACAAAATTTCTCATACGCTCGACTCCTATTTATACTGAATATATCTATCAAAAGAACCATCTAGAGGAAGATCCTTCTAGAAGCAGAAGCTTCTATTAGGTCTTCTTACATTCGACTTATTCTTCCTTATTGCTAGGCCTTATTAATATTGAACTTTATTACATCTGAATATATTATTCTACCTAAGTGAGGGGTTAAGTCCCTAACATTGATTGGCTACATCCATTGTCACTGCTGTCTAGTCTATCTGACTGGCCACATCCTCAATATTTGAGGAAAAAATGTTTGACTAGTCGCGTCCCCAGTCACCGAGGCCAATCTTGGTATCCAGGCTGCCTCTATGGCTACTCCCTCTATGACTGAAGTAATTCCTGCCAAAACACATGGATCCTCCATACCTGTCCCACATTCCCTAGAATTCTTCTGCCTTTGAGGCTCATTTATGGCTTCCTCTATCATGGTAGCATAACTTGCTAAATCAAATGGGAAATCCATTGAAGGTACACAAATCTTAGAATCCTCCTGCTACTCCATCTCCTATCTGACCTCCTTAACCCATGAGACCTATCTTCCAGTCCTGGAAGATGTCTTTCTCCCATCTTAACCTAAGGGGAAACCCCCTCTAGATGATCATCTCTCCCTCTAAGACAATTGACTCTCCCTGAGACTGGGCTCACTCTAATATCGCATTATCCACATGAAACCCAACTCCCTCTGAGTCTGCACAACCTATGGGGCCATCTAATTCCTATCCACTGTCCTTTGAATAGTCCTAGGAGCTTGTGCCTCCCTCCTAGATCCCGAGGTTTGTCTCCCTCTGAACTCTAGCTCCCTCTAAGCCTGTGCTATTGGTGGGGCCATTTTACTCACCTCTAGTTGAACTACCTGATCCTCCTCCTCTATCTCTCTACACTTCTTATCCATAGCACCCATAGGCTGTCCCCTCATCTTATATATGCTTCCCTCCCTAACTCCAAGAAACATTACTGATATGAATCTAATCCATTTGGGCACAAGCAACACCCACCCATATCGAAAAATCACATGATATCCATTCCTCTCAATCTTTGAGATTGAGAGGACACTCCACCTGATTTCTGACACTCACAACACATTCAAAACCCTCAGTTTCTCCCCCAAATCCAACCGAAATGATATTGTATCAGATCCTCATATGAATGCTTAGCTCTTGTAACCAATCTCCACACACAAGTCCAGGCAAATTTCTATGAGAGTGTCAAACAAATATCATGAACCTGACATATGGAAAAATGCTTTGTTATCCACCAACCATCTCTCCCAACTAGAGACAATACCGAAAAGGGAAGAGACCAACAATATTTCCCTCTGGAACCTGTCTGCAACCTCATCAACCTATTCTATCGATGGTTGGTTCCTTCTTCCTCTTCCTCTCCAAAATGGCCACTGTGAGGCATAGTGGCCAAATTCATGTCACTCAAAATGTATGATCCTGCTAAGATATTTCTTCTATATTGTTTCCAGGGATGCTTCTCTATCAGGAGAATCTATTCTTCCCAATTGACCCTTTTTTTTTTTTTATCTGGAGAACCCTTTATTCCCTTCCTAGTGCGACTTACAAGGGCCTAGTTCTCAACACTTTCATTCTTCACTGGAATATTCAAATCATCCTGAGACACCAATAAGGTCTCCTCCTAGATACAATATATCCATAATTTGTCAAATTCTGGTAACTTATCGCATGCACAGATCCCCTACACAAATGGTTCCCAACACCCGGGAATACCTCTCAAAGCCACATTCACCAAATTAGCATCCTGCACTGTCCCTCCAATACCTATGAGATCATCTCAGATTTGAGTAATCTTCATGAGATAACTGACAACTTTGTCCTCATTGGTCATCCTGACAAATTGAAGTTGATACTTCAAGTGTGGCATCCTGCCAATATTCATTTTTTGGTAAAGACCCACCAAAGCATCATATAACATATCCTTAGAATTTTGTTTCTTGACAATGTGAGGAATCAAGTGGTCCTTCACGGAATCTAGAAAAACCCACTTGGCCTTTACTTCCTTCTTCTTGTGAAATGTCGAATCTACTGGATTAGTTGGTCTAGGAACCACATCCTCAACATAATCCTTGATGTTTCTCTTCCAAAAGAAGGATAACCCTTTCCTTCCAAGCCCAAAAGTTGGTTTCCCCTTCCAACCTATCCTCAAGATTCAATGTATTCACCATCTTTACCCACCCAGAATAAGAAAAATACCAAGAATAGGAACAACACTCTTCCAGTGTTGTGGCCAATAGCTTAACTTCTTCAAACCTCAAGCTATGATAACATGTTAGATTTTACTGGATCTTATATATGGTCTAATAATTCTACAGTTAATTACTCAATTCAATCTATAATCATAAACAAACTAATAAGCCTAAATTTAACACAACGAAACACAAGTATACAATCTTAAATCGATCTTCTTTATGTTGAGAATCAATGGGCTCCCATACCAGGGATAATGGCTCAACTTATTTACAAAATTATACCAAAGAAACTTACAATAATACTATTTTCCAAGTTCTTCTCCTTAGACCTTCTATCTCTCCTTCTATACTGTTGTCCTCATACCTGTTATCTCTATCCTTGATACTGGCCACCTGTTAGCCTTCAAATAGCACTGTTTCAATCTTGTAGTATGTTGTAACTATCACAAAATTTCCCCCAAGGGCCTGCAACCTTACCTTTTCTACAGTTCGATCCTACCTCTAATTTCTCAACCTAGTTTTCTACCACAGTTGCCACAAATAGGGTTGAGGCCAAAGATATTCTTTCTACTCAATCTTGCAGACACCCTCCTCTAGCCGCCAACCCTTTCTCAACCCTTGAACTCCTCCTAGGATTCTCCTTAAAGGAAAGATAGGCCTGCGAACTCACTCAACAAAACTCATCAAGGTACCTACCCAAATAAAAGAATAAAATTGTATAAATATGAGGCTCAATGTCCTCTCTCCATGATGGAAATGCCTTCCAAAATCACAGAAATATCAGACCTTTATTTCTCCATTGTCTCCACTTGACTTGTCTTTGTGACAATGAATTGAGTTCTTATTTATACATGTCCTATGGGTGTGTAAAAAATCTCCTTGATAAAGTCAACACAAAATTAGGCTTTCTAGTGGGTGTGAATCCCAATCACAAACCCACAAATCCACTTAACTTGTCCATGATGCTCTGGCCTCATTTCTAGGCCAATTTTGACGAAACGAAAGTGAAAATTGATGCCAAAGAAATTTCCCACAAGCCTAGCACCTTGGATTCTTGTGGGAATACCTCTCGAAGATGCAACATCAAAAAATTTTGGTTACATTTATTTCATGATAAAATAAAGAATAAATTCATTCCTTTACCATGGAAAGTTGGGGAAATTTAGTTGATAAGTATTTCAAAAATTGATGACTTTGTAGTGCAGTTAGGCCAGGAAAATTGAAAGTTCACAGAAGAAATCAAGGGGTTTGACCCAAACCATTTTTCATGGACCATATGACATTTGTTGGTTTTAGTATTTCTCTTGCTAATGCATTTTTATTTGGAGAAGAGGAGGATGAAAATCAAGACCCACCAACAATAATTGTTGAAAAGAAACCAGAGGACACATAGACTATCATTAGTACTACAAATCAACATAAACAGAGGGGAAGAGTGGTTAATGAAACAAGTACTCATTCTCTCAACATTTCATAGAAAATCATCCTACACAAGAAAAATTTTCAGTTAGTGGAACCAAAGAAAAAAAAGTCTCAGGCCAATAATTATGATGATGGAGGCTACCATAACCCTCTGAAGTGAAAGTAGGAGGGATATCATAATATTCAATTTAAAATAAAAAGACAAAGTATTCAACAAGAGGTAGAGGACATCATACTTGAATATGATCTTGTCCTTAAATACATGGATTTGGATGTTGATATAAAAAATATATAATTTCCTGACGATGAGAAGAGACTTCAATAAAGCATGAAAGTTGTAACTGAATTGAAAACTCAAGATAAAGCCTTTTTAAAAGAGGAATATTTTACAGTACACATTTCTCTGTTCGATAAAATTACTAAAAAAATAATTTTCAAAAGACTCCATTCAAAGAATAAAAGGATTCAAGAAAAATCTAATTTTGAGTTAGCTCTCAGTGGTGTACCACCTTCTAGAATTGCTCACATCCACAAGGCTACAAGGGAAGCACTTGAAATTTCAGTTGATGAGATGGAAATAGAAAATTCAAATTTGAAAGAAAGAATCAAATAATTGGAGACTACATTGATTCCACCTCCAATATTTGCAATTCCAATCACCACTATGATTCCATGGAAGACTTTGGACATCACACTCAAGTATAGTTCAATACTAAAATGGAGATCAAGTTTACTTGCGAATGTCAGACAATATATTGGAAAGAAAATTCAGAAGAGAATGTCTCTAATTCTTGAGACATGGGAATTAAAAAATAGTTTTATTTCTTTGGCATAAAAAATGACAAATTTGAAACAATACCTTGAAGCTGATTTGAAAAATAATGAAGGGTTTTATAAAGAGGAAATCACTACTTTTGTGATAAAAGTTTCAAATATGACCGAGCATCAGAAAAAGGAAGAAGACTTACCCTCCCTGGCTCACATTAAACAATTATAGGCTTGTTGTATTAAAATAATTAAATCCTTAAAATAAATATTGGATGACCTTGATGCTTTAAGTGTCAAAAGGGGTGAATTTTATTTCAAATTAATTGATGTGGACTTAGATGGAACTATAGGAGAGGTTGATGACACAAATATCATTTAAAATTCAGTGTTTATGACTAAGGAACAATTTGAGGAAAAATTAGAATCATTAAAATCTGCATCAATAGAAAGGTTCAATGGTTTAACATAATACTTAGAATTTGAGGCAGAAGGATGGTTAGTCAATTATAGGAACAAGAAAGAGTATATAGAAGATACATTATATCAAGTTTCAATTGACTACCAAGACATAGCAGATTCATTGTTTGATATAAGAGTGAGACAAGAGGTATCTGTTGCTCCCACGAGGGATTTTGTTGAAAATTTGTTAAAGCAATATTTAATCAAAATAACCAAAGAAAATAAAGAAGTGGTAGTTACAACTGACCCAAGAACCGCAACTCAAGAGAATAAATAAGGAACATTAGCAGGAAAATAATCCGAGAGAGAACACCATCACAATGAGTAAAACTGATCACATTCTTCTCAATTATTTTCTCTTCCCATTCATAAGTCATCTAGTTATGTCTAGTTTGTCCCAAGAAAAAACATAACTAATTTTTTATCGCTTCTTTTTGTATTCTTTTAAGGTCCTGTTATCACCATTAAAATTTTATGTGAAATCGAAATTTCAGGACTTAACGAGGTGCTAAATTAGTTTGGAATCCCGATAAACCAGGGAAGGGGCTAAATCTGGCAGGAGGAGGCTAAATCTGGCGGGTGAGCTAAGGTGATGGGACCCGATACTTCATAGATCACGAACTCTCCAGATCGACGGACGAGGATCATTTCGGGGGGAGAAGCTGCACAGATGATAATTTTAGAAAATGGGCCGAAATATAAACCGTGGTCTTCAGTCGAGGCTACGTGGCACCACTAGGAGCATTTCGGGGTGAAAAGCGGGTTCCCCCAAACCACTTTCTCACACCCTTGAAATATGGAAAAGGTATAAATGGGAAATGGTTATTTATTTTATTATTATTTTGAGCATTGGACTATTTAAAACCTGGCATGACCACCCTCGTTCAAATGTATCTCAACAATACGCCAAATACACACCTTTTCTGCTCATATCCAAGTATTTTTCATCACGGCCATGGATCCTATCATAACTTTAGTAACAGAACAAGACCCTGTGGTGAATGAAGAAGCCCTAATTGACCGAGATTCACATGTCTTCGATACCAAAATCACCATTTCTCCCATCTCTGTGTCCATAAGTAACCTATCCGAGAATGTAGGAAGGCGTATACCATTCCTTGAAGCAGTCTAGGCCTCCATAGTCCCGTATACTGTTGAAATCGCTTTCCCCTTTCCCAAATTTATAGGTTTGTGTGCCAAAAAATATTCGCATGAAGAAAAGGTCATCATGAATAAACAAGGATTTGAGGTCATGTGGAGGGTAGAGAGTCTATCAATTCGATATGCCCTCAGTTTACCAGAGTCTTTCTCTGTAGTGTATGAACATTTCAATGAAGAAAAGATAATTAGGGTATACAAAGAATGTCCATTAGAAGTCCAAGATTTGCTTTTACAAACAATTAGCAAACCATAACATTTTTCAGAGAGTCTGTCTTTGCCAATGAATGTGAGTATAATGGTTATTGAAGTCCAATGGGTATATTCCCTTTTGAGTCAAGTCTTAGGTCTAGATAATGACAAACATGTGGTCTAAGTCTTGCTCTATTTCCTATTGGTCTTTTTCAAATTAGAGTCTAGTCAGTTAGTCTGTATCAGTTTTGATCAATTCATAGCTGATAATATCCATAAATAGCTAGTGAATTTTCACTCTCTAAGGAATTTAATATATTACACCAATTTTTTGAATGTTTGCTTGGAAACCTGTTAGCACATATCTTTGTAAAAGGGGGTGTTTCCATAAGGAGCTGAGCCTTGGGTGAAAAAATGCAGGCACATGGGCTTAAAAATCGACCAAATTAATTTTACCCTAAGTCTTTGGATGGCCTGATGGATTGGCGTGTTGTAGCTATTGGGTGCGCTGATCTTAACAGTCGAGAGGGGTGAACTCATATCAACGACGCATAGTCCATATTAGACCCCCCCTGAAATTATTCCTTTAACGGGTGGGTGGGGTTCGAATTAGTGGTTTTTAGGCGCGGGCCCCACACTAATGTGGCTTCCTCTAGTCAAGTCAGACCCGGCCCACGCTAAAAATCTTACCACCTACCCCCCCCCTTCGAGTAGACCACTTACTGACTTTGCTTACCACTCACTCTCCCACCAACACCTGTCCTCCACTCACCTGACCATGTGACTGTCCCCTTCCTGCTGGCACATCCCTCTGCCTCCACGTCTTCTCCCTGTGCTGCATCACCCTCGCTTCTTTGCGCTTCATCTCTTGCATGCCATCACCCACATTTTCCAAGTCACCACTTTTCCAACTGTATCTTTCCACTTGGCCATTGATCTTCCATTATAGCCGACAAGCCTACAACAACCACCTCGCTAGTCCCCCATCGTCAACCTCCATGTCCACCTACCATCTTCCGGGTCAGTACCCAACAAAGCTTAGGTGGCAGATATTCATAGGGTGTGGTCAACATGTTTTTCACGTGCCAGCTTGTATCTTCCCACTCCGATCCCGATGAAGAAGTTAATGAAAAGAAGGAAGGTGGTTGAGACATCATCTCCTTCCATAAATAGAAGGCCATAAAGGGACCAATCGTGGAAGCAGGATGTCACTCCAGTCTGACCAAAGATCGTGTTTGACAGAATACTGCATGGGCACTTTGACTAACATCTACATATGCAGCCTGAGAGAGAAGCTCACTAACGCAAAGCCTTGAACGTAAGACATGATCACGCCTCGGGAAATCAGAGCTAGTTCTAAGTATATGTAGGCATTTTTTCCATTTTTTTATGGTCGATGGTTGAGCTAGGCTCCCGCATTGTAAAGTTTTGATGAAGCTCTGGCTCTTTTGGTCATGTATCTGTATTTGAGACTTCTTGTTTAATGAAATTCAATTTCCTTTTCATTTCTTTGTAACAGTTGTGTTAGAACACTCGGGCATGTATGATCCAGTCGAGGGTAGTTATACTGTTATGATGTAGGATTGATCACAGTAGTATCTTAACCAGTTTTAATCAGTTTCCTGTGTCATCTTTTCCCTTCTCACACTGAATGGATCAAGCATGGATGATCTAGTCGAGTTGTTGTAGTTGCAGGATAATGGAGGTTTGATTATTCTGCTACTGTAACTGTGTTTCTTGCACCATACTTCAGTGTCTGAAGCTCGAGCTCAATATCTCTCTTGAGTTTGAGTTTTTCCTCTCTGAGCTATTGGAAGGCCTAATGCCCATAATAGTCTCGTTCATATTTCTCACCAAGTCTTCCCTCTGCTCACACTTAAGCTCAACTTACTGACTGAAGTTGAATCAAGACATCACCTTCTTGTGCATGCTGGCCCAGTTTTCTGAGTTAAAACGATATTTTCTTGGGTCTGCACCCATTTGACCTCTTTAAAACCAACCTGTGAGATATAAACTGATGGGTACTAGGCTTACCTCCCCTGCAATCAGGAGGTGACTTCTAGTGATAACATTTCTTGCACCGTTTCCAGGGAACAAATTGAAGACATTTCAATGGTATAGAACGACAAAGAGCTTCTGATTCTGAAGGTGCATCGAATATCAGAACCATTGAAGATTGAGCTTGCACCTGGCGACTCCATTGTCTCAACTCCATTGTTTCAGTGTGGCTACTTCTGGCTACACCTAGTAGCCCTTGGGAGAAGACAACGATCAAACCTGGTCTTTGATGGTGAAAAAAGACCAGACACACTCTTATTGCATATCATTCACCTCATGAATCCATGGTTGAAGAACCGATTGGTGACTCCACTGGTTCAAAATGGAAAAAATATTGGCTCAAAGGTTTGCTCCTTTTAAATTCTCTGCTGTTCCTATTTTTCCCAATGTCATTTCTGCTGTCAATGAGTGTGTTGATTTTTTTCTCATATTCAAAGAGCATAAAGAGGACAACCCTACCCAACATCTCCATGAGTTTCATGAACTCATGCACCAGTGGGAAATAAATCATGAGGATGAATTATTAAATATGTTCACGTTCTCACTAGAAGGAGATGCTCGTAAGTGGTATCACTCTTTACCCCCTGCTAGCATCTCCTCCCTGGAGCAGTTTCATACAACTTTCAATAGGTACTGTCAAAAGTTTTATTCCTCTGAGTTTATTTGTCATAATTATTGTGAGGAATATGAAGACCATGATAAAGATATGGCTATGTCTAATGAAGGCTGTGAGGATGAGGACCATGAGGAGGAAGAAGATTCTTTGGGTAGGCTGATGGAGTTGGTAAAATCACTCTCTGCCAAGATAGAAAGGTTCAAATTTGAGGAAAGTGCATAGGATTTTCCAGTCCTTGAAGCAGATATTCTTGGTATCCCTACTATTGATGGAAGTATTGAAGATTTCATAGCTATAGAGGCATTAGTTTCTGCCCCTGATGAGCCTGCTGTCTCATATTTTAAGGAAGAAGCCATTGTGGAAGAGGATTATTCTCTTTTTCTTCACGAGATTTCCCATGATGTGTTTACATTTGGGATTGAAAAGAAGGATAGGGATATCATTCCATTTTTCCAAGATGGAGGAGTTTTGTGCTCACCCAACTTTGATGATTATTCAGATGAAGAGCAACAGAGCCCTACATCACATTTTGATAGCATGGGGGGAAACTAAACTATATATGACGACTATGAATCAAGTTCTGAGCTGGATATGAAGGATTTCCAAGAACATACAATAGAGCCTGGTCCTCTATTCATTAAAGAAAATTATCATGAGGAAATCAACCATCCTAGCCTTGCAGAAGACCAAGAGAAGAAATTTCCCATGGGTCCTCTTTATGATGATTATGACTCTAATCCTTGGGAGAGCCATGAAGAAGAAGAGAAAGAGCCAAAGGTGCAGTTTATCTCCTGTCCAGAGCCTGTCAGTGAGAATCCATCATCTGAGATCAGTCAGCCTGCATCAAACTTTCAACCACCTGTGCTTGTCAGAGACATTACACTAGGTGTGAGCAACTATAAGACAGAGCAAGTTTTCTGTTGGAAATTTTCTAGAGGTTTCCACTCATTCTATGAGCCTGTCAACGAGTACATGGAGTGGCATTTCCTTCATGTCTTGGATCCATCCAACTTTCTCTCAACTTTAGACTTTGGAGAGAAGTTGAAGGATGTAACCATTCTACTGTCACAGTTGCATTACCTACTATTGATCACTAACAGAGTAAAAGAGCTTCTGGTAAGGAAGTTACTTGAATGGCTATGGTGGAAATTTGCTTTCACCTAACACCATGTAAAATTCAATTAGCTTAGGTGTTGTACATAAATAAGCTCCATCAAGAGAAGGTGTGTTTGATTTATGTTTGTAAGCAGGGTAGTTTAATTTTTCAGTACGTGGTCGTTGACATATATCAGAGCATGACTCCACAACCCAACACTAAGGCACCAGAGCTGGAAAATGAGTTCTTAGAGCCTCACAGGGAGGAATCTATACCCCATGGAGCCTAATGTTAGCACATATCTTTGTAAAGGGGGGTGTTTCCCTAAGGAGCTGATCCTTGGGTGAAAAAATGCGAGAAAAGGGGCTTAAAAACCCACCATATGCATTTTAACCTAAGTCTTTGGATGGCCCGATGGATTGGCACGTCATATCTATTGGGTGCGATGATCTTAATGGTTGAGAGGGGCACATTCAGATCGATGACGCACAACCCATATTAGACCCCCCCGACATTCTTCCTTTAACGAGGGGGGGGGGGTCCGAGTTAATGGTTTTTGGGCACACCCCCCCCACTAATGTGGCTTCCTCTCATCAACTCGGACCCCCCCCCTGTGCTAAACCTCTTACCACCTACCCCCCCTGAGTAGTCCTCTTACCACCTTCTCTCCCGCCAACACCTGTCCTCCACTCACTCGACCACACGACTGTCCCTTTCCTGCTGGCACATCTCCCCTCTCACCTCCTGACATGTGTCTTCCACTTCCCCTCCATGTCACCTCCGTTATGTTTTCATGTCCCCATTGACCACTTACATCCCTCTACCTCCACTTCTTCTTCCTGTGCCGCATCACCCTCGCTCCTTTGCGCTTCATCTCTCGCATGCTGACACCCACGTTTTCCTAGTCACCACTTCACCAACCATAGCTTCCCACCTGGCCACTGATCATCCATTATAGCCCACAAGCCTCCATCATCCACCTCTCCAGTCCCCCATCGTCAGCCTCCATGTCCACCTATCGTCTTCTGGGTCAGTACCCATCAAATCTCAGGTGGAAGATATTCATAGGGTGCGGTCAATGTGTTTTTCACGTGCCAGATTGTCTCTTCCCACTCTGATCCTAATGAAGTAGTTAATGAAAACAAGGAAGGTGGTTGAGAAATCATCTCCTTCCATGAATATAAGGCCAAAAAGGGACAATCGCGAACGTAGGATGTCATTCCAGTCTAACCAGAGATCGCATCTGATAGAAGACTGCATGGGCAGTATGACAAACGTCTTCATGCATAGCCTGAGAGAGAAGATCACTAATGCAAAGCCTTGAAAGCATGACATGATCATGCCTCGGGAAATCAGAGCCAGTTCTAAGTATATGTAGGCATTTTTTCCATTTTGTTATGGTCGATGGTTGAGCTAGGCTTTCACATTGTAAAGTTTTGATGAAGCTATGGTTCTTCTGGTCATGTATATGTATTTGAGACTTCTTGTTTAATGAAAGTTAGTTTCCTTTTCATTTCTCTGTAACAACTATGTTAGAACACTCGGGCATGGATGATCCAGTCGAGGGTAGTTATTCTATTGAGATGTATGTTTGATCACAATAGTATCTTAACCAGTTTTAATCAGTTTCCTGTGTCATATTTTCCTTTCTCACACTGAATGGCTCGAGCATGGATGATTCAGTCGAGTTGTTGTAGTTGTAGGATAATGGAGGTTTGGTTATTCTCCTGCTGTAACTATGTTACTGGCCCCATACTTCAGTGTTTGGAGCTCGAGTTTTTCCTCTCTGAGCTGTTGGAAGGCTTGATGCCCATAGAAATATCGTTCATCTTTCTCACCAAGTCTTCGCTCTGCTCACACTTAAGCTCAGATTACTAACTAAAGTTGAATCAATACCTCACCTTCTTGTGCATGCCGACCAAATTTTCTAAGTTAAAATGATATTTTCTTGAGTCTGCGCCCATTTGACCTCTTTAAAACCAACCCATGACATATAAAATGATGGGTATTGGGCTTACCTCCACTGCAATCAGGAGGTGATTTCTAGTGATAACAAAACCAATAAGAGAGAATTTCCTGAAGCAACATTCATATCAACTGAATGTAAGAGGATTATATTGCTCATATTCATCAACAAAGTCATGTCCAGGGTTTACAATTTGATTTTCAACACCAGCCTACCCAGAGTTCTGGATGACATGAGGAGCTATCTACAACCAAATCCATAAAACTGAGTAGGAGAATGGGTACTATTCATGTAGTTAATAGTGATCTGGGTTTATGGTTGTCATGAATCCCCCTATGATCCGGATTATTTTCGGCACGAAATGAGAGCGGAGATATAATAAAGAAATGCACAGAGATATCGCGTATATCCAGTAATATAACAGAAATATATCAGAGATGCAACCATAAACACAGAGATACAGTAATACACGATTT
>ML856850.1:6327-18306 GCA_009831015.1 Picea engelmannii | reverse complement strand
TACCATATTCATGTTTTCATCCCTTCTTTCTCCATGTCCATTGGAGTTTGTTCCTTCAATGCCCAAATGGACATCCATGCCTTTGATCTCATCTCCCTGGTTGTAAGTCCCCTATGCAACTTCCATTTCTCTAGACTATATTTTGATCCTGATACGATGTAGTTGTTGTTAACTATGAAATATGTGCATCCAAAAAAACTTTGTTAGGTTATCTGACTCAACAATTTCATG
Organism: Picea engelmannii; assembly: GCA_009831015.1. NCBI lineage: Eukaryota > Viridiplantae > Streptophyta > Pinopsida > Pinales > Pinaceae > Picea > Picea engelmannii. Next base: position 18,075 of record ML856850.1, on the reverse strand, counting down.
AAAAATATGAACCATTCTGGTTCAATAATATATCAAAATTATTTCTTCTGGTTTCCTGAAAAAAATGAATGCCCAGATCAATTTTTTGGGTGGATATTTATATTCTATTGTCTGAGACCTTTCCAACGCCTTCTCCCATGCTCAATTCTAATTTTTGAACAAAAAGGTATGGTTATTTGAAAATTGCCCATTAATTTTTTTATTTTTTTGGTTCACACTTCAACTTGGCACAAATCTACGCTGTAATTATGCACTTTTGCACCTACGCCATTGGATTTTTTGTCAGATCTCAATTGGGTTTCATAATATACATATTTTGGATAGTATTTCCAAGCCTCACCTCTTTTTGGGTTCTGAGCTGCTTGTTATAGCCTGCTGAAGTTCTAGGCCAGTTCGTGTTTTGGTCTAGAATGCTACAGGTACATTCTTTTCCATATTAAACATTTTTAACCTGCCCATAAATCTAATTCAACTCTAGGAATGTCTTCTATGGTTCAATATATTTCCATTGAATTCTCATGTGCCTCAATCTGATTCCGGAGCAAAAACTATGGCTCTTTGAAGTTAGTTGGGTCTTAAAATTTACCTCCATTGTTTGTGCTATAACTTTCTCATAAAATATCTATTTGACGAACAGTTTACACCATTAGAAAGCTCTCTCCGGGTTCTTTTTTTTAGCAGCAAAGACAAAGTATACCAACGACACTTTGTTCTCGTGGTTTTTGACAAGCTAAAAACGCTCTTAAAAGCCTCAAAAATGCACTGCAAAAAGATGATGTTCAAACAATATAAAATGTCATGGAAATTCGTTGGTTTTCCGCTGTTGTTCACCCTCAAAACGACTTCGCGTGCACAATTTTCAACCTATACACCCATATTTATCATGTGCAACAACACCACAAGGTAAATCATGCTCCACACACCTATAACTATGGTGCATCACTTCTCTGTTGCGCTAATAACTGGTGTGCACTACTTTTGTGTTGTGCGCCAATATTCACCGCGCAAAATTTTGGTTCTTACACTATTACCTATTGCGCACATTTTTTTTTTGTATCGCGCATTGTTATTCCACGCACATTTCAATTTACGCGATGCACCATGCCAAATTTTACTACGTCCCCACTACACACCAATAGTCTTCGCGCACTATTAACTAAACTATCGTGTGACAACATATAACCACATTGTGTGCACACCAGCCAAACTCCTCTGCGCTCTGTCAATACTGTGCACACCACACGCACCATTATTATGTGTGTGCACACCGCACGCACCTTATTATGCGTATGCACACTGCGCAATGCTAAATTTAGCGCGTGCACCTACACACCAAATTTTTTCCGCGCGACGCCAAATTTTAGTGCGTGCACCCGCACGCCAACATTTTTCCGCGCAATGCCCAATTTTTACATATCACAATCTTTTTACTGCGCATCATGAATTTTTAGTGTGCCCACCTACGCACATTCATTTTTATGTGCCTCAATTTCTCGTTAATTCCGCTGTAGAAATTGGGGCTTTTGCTTAACTTTTTCCCCATTTTTACCGTAGACATTCTGCAACTATGAAGTTTGTTCAATTTCACCTCGATAACACCAATTCAACCTCTACAACAACAAATCGTTGGGGTTTGACATTTCTGGAACAATTTTTTCCCAAACTCAATTCACGAATTGAGAATTTTAATTACAAAACTCGCTCCATCTGTCATGGCTTCACTGTAACTTCAAATTCGACCAATTCCAAGTCTGAATTTGATAGATCAAATATTAAATTAATAATAACTCACCACTTGGCCGAATTTCTCAATTTTCCCATGAATTTAACAACAGAAATTGGGGCTTTTCCCCAATTTTGCGTTGTTGCTTCTAAATTTTACCATGGACGCTCTGTAACTTGAACTTTGGCCACTTCGAAATCAATCCTCTATAAAATTTCGCTTCAACCCAACTTGCTCGGCCCATCGAGGCTGAGTGTTGAAAACTGAAGCTCTGATACCATATTGTAACATCCCTGACCACCCATATCGGGGCATGCTACTCCAAAAAACTCCTTCATTCTCTGATACCATGCTGTAACATACCCAACATACAACTAAGATATGCCACATAAAAAAAAAAAATTGCATGCAATTAAAACATATACACACAAAAATCTTGCGAAAATTTATATATAAAACGTAAACAACCAAATACGTTATGTAAATGCATGGATTCATATTGAATAACAGTAAACATATACATGCAGCATATACAGACAATACCCATAAATATAAAGGCAATTATAACCACACATAAGATAAACCCATAAAAACAAATACATAAATAATAATGCAGCATGTAAATTTATCACACAATTGACACTTATCTTGGTAAGAATATCACCAACTGCGTGCAGACCTTCCACAAACCTCTCATCCTTAGACCAAACTGCTCATCACTCTCAGCAATGGTCACCCCCAAGATGGGACTAAACTCCACCTAGTTAAAGGGATTCCTAACCAGGATAATGGATCATAGACAACAGGAAAGACTCTTTCACAGGTGCCAATTCAAACTAACAGCTTACAGTCCCTCATTCCCCACGTGCCTGTCCCACCCCAGGAAGTGTGCCCCTTCTCTGCTCAACAGTCCTTTGGTTTCCCCACTTCCTTTTCAGGCTTCAACAACAGGCCAGACAGGAAGTCTCAGAGCCTTGTAGCTGCAGTTTAGCACCTTCGAAAATCAATTCCCATCAATTCTCTCACCTAGAGAGATTGGTCACGGGCCCGAAAACCCACCTCTTCAATATCCCACGGGCCTGAGAACCCACTTCTTTAGTCCAAATCCCAAGCTAACCCGATACACAAGTAGGTATGGTTATGGATATAGGTTCAAGTACAGTGATAGGAAGGTACAGAGGACAATTGACTGTGTGAGTGAGTGATCCTCGAAATGGATGAATGGATGACTGAATGATTGAAGGAATGCACTAAGTCCAAACAATATGTATGCATGTCCCCAACTTGACACTATTCATGTTGGGAGCTACTTTGGCCCACTTGTCCCCATCCTTAGAACTTATGATAAAATAATTATCCATACTTTATACTTAAGAAATATTAATATAATATTCCTTTTTGGATTAAGCTCCCTAGCTTAGCCCTTTTTCCTTAACTTTTAGCCCCCCTTTTCCCTAACTAGTGGAGTTTAGTCCCACATACTCTTTTATTGTGGTCGGTCTGCGCGCAACGATGTATTTTACATTAATTATGAGACATATAAAAAAAATAGGCTCACTGGCCTTTAACATCTAGGCTCTCCGGCCTATTCATCACAAAACTGGCTCACCAGCCTATAAAACACGACCTATACACAAAGGCTCCCTGCCCTCAAAATCACGCGCACTTAAGTTGTTGCGCGCGGTATCCTAGAATGTGCACACTTCATCATTTACTATGCAGTACATGCGCGCACTATGCCATGAAAGGTGCATATAAAAAATGATATCAAACAGTTCACCATCTTAAGTACATTTGCATTTTACATTTACAATTGGGTTCAGCCTAGGGATATTACATAAGGGGTATCCAAATATTTTCGCTATATTTTCATATATAAATTGAGCTACAATTTCCTTTGTACATGACTTGAACGGTTCTACCTCAACCCATTTTGTTAAATACTCGACTGTAGTGATGATGTATTTTTCTCATGTTCTTTTATATCTCTTTGGAAATGGGCCAACAAATTGGATGGGCCAAATTTCAAATGGTAAACTAGGGTTTATCGAGTGCAAAGGAATCTCATTTTTCCACGGGGGTTGACCCATCCGCTGACAAATGCCTAATTGTTTTACTTTTATCTTATAATCCTTATGTAAATTTGGCCACCAAAGGCCTGCCTAAAGACTCTTCTATGTTATTGTGTCACCTTGATAACGGTCGCCTGTAAGGCCAATGTGAGCTTCATCCATTATGCCTTCTCTTTCATGTTCCATAACACATCTCCTTAATATCATCAGGTCCTAGTTTATACAAGTATCCATTTCATGAGAGTAAATGGTGCTACATTTAACTCTAGAATTTTCTTTTTACTTTTAGGAAGATCTTTAGGTTCCCTCTCATCCTCCAAAAATTGTACAATTTCTTCTAAATCCTTAGGGGTGGCCTTGACCCAGAATAGATGAGCATTAGGTAGGTCATCATCTATCCTCGACAGTTCTTCTCTTGTTTCTAGTCGGTATATATGATCCAGACTGACATTGTTTTTACTGGATCGAATGACTATGTCAAAGTCGAATTCTTGGAATAGTAATATCCATCAACATATTTTTCCTTGATGTATTGGCTTATTCACAGAGTATTTTAAGGCTTGATGATAGGTAAAGAATGTGATAGATTTTCCAACAAATAATGTCTAAATTTTTCAAGAGAAAAAATCATAGGTAATCCCTCTCTATGTAGTCGAGTAGTTTCTTTTTTCTTTATTCAATTTTTGACTGGTGTAAGAATTTAGGTTGTCGAGCATATCGTCATATGGTTGTGTTAATAATAGTGATCTGATAGTGATGTTGGATGCATCGACATGTACATGAAATTTTGTTGACCATTTGGGAAATTGAAATATGAGTGCCTCCACTAATTTCCATTTCATTCATTTAAAAGATTGATTACACTCTTGACTCCATACAAATTCGACATCTTTTCGGAGCAACTCATCAATCGAAAAAAGTGATTTTGGAGTAGTGTTGTATGAATTTATGATAGTATCTTGTGTGCAATAGGAATATTTTGATCTATTTTTTAATTCACTAGTGGCTTTAAGTCAAGAATTACTTTGATTTTTTCCATGTCGACTTTAATATGATCCTTACATAGAATGTGACCAAGAAGAATACCAATTAGAGTGACAAAGATGCATTTTTTTTAATATTCAGAGATAGATGAATCTATCGACATCTATCTAACATCATCCTTAGCCATTGAATGTGGTCTTTGAGTAGGTTGTAGATTGTCCAATCATCAAAGTAGACAACCATAGTTTTATAAATATATTCGTGAAACGTTTTGACCACAATTATCGAGAAGACTACAAGTGCATTCTTCAAGACAAAAATCATTATGCAAACGAGCTGAATTTAGAAACACGAGTTATTTTTCTTGGTCTTCCTTGGTGATTGGTAGTTGATTGGATCTAGAGAATCCGTCTATAAAAGAATAACATTCATTCCATGTGACTTCATTAATGATCTCGTGAGGAACGGTTCGATTATGGTTAGTTTGTTCAGTCCCTGGAAATTGAGACATATCCTTAACTTCTTGGGGTTATGCTTTTTTTTTTGCATGACCATAGGACTTTCCCATTCTGATTTATCAATTGGGTAAATGATTCGAGTAGTTAACATTGCCTAAATTTTTTTTTTCATAATGGATTTATATTTGTGGGCTTACTTGTGTGGTTGTTTCTTGATTGGCTTTGACCTTGGGATGAGGTTGGTTTTTGTTGGAAGAAGACCAAAGCGGAAAGCATGGCGATTTTGGGAAAGAAGGCATGCACGAGGAAAGAGACAGTTGGAAGGAAGAACAACACCCACACATGCATGGAATACCTAACGATAGTAGGGTTAGGGTTTTTGTAATGTATTGTAATGGTTGAAGAGCCAGAAACGTATAAATATAGTATCTAGGTATCGAGAAGGAGGAGATAGTTGTTGTAATGAGCGGGTTATTAAAAACACCAGTCATTAATTGTAATGAATCGATATGTAATATTTTGTTGTATGACCTATTTTTGTAATTTATTGAGCTAGAGAGGCTAGGGGAGGGTAGATATTGAGGGTTAGATCACAGGTTGAGGAGACTGGTGCGATCTAGTCCGCCTCATACTAGATCTCAGCCCAGCTGAAGGGAATTGTAAGGCGCGCAGCGCTGTAATGACAGAACAACGATAATAAAAGAGCCAAGATCCAAATATTTGTGGACATAGCACATTAGGGGGTGAACCACGGTAATATTTGTGTTATGTGATTGAATGCATGTATTTATTTACTATTTTAGTAGATATAAATGGGCTAATTGAATGAGTCATTATATCTCTTGCATTAATATAGAATGATGGTATACTGTGTTAATAAGCTACAGTAGGACTCCATGTACACACTATCAGATGTCTCTCTCAATCTTAGGTTGTAAACACCTGAGTATTGCAACCACCCATTAAGACTATCTCAAGTGAGTCGACGCGGTGCACCCTGTGCATTGTATTGCCTTATGGTTTACCAGGAGGGTCTATAGTTTTAGAGGCTTTATTGGAAACCTGAATAAGACATGAACCCTGGGTAAGTAAACTCAAAAAGGATATAAGACAATTAAAACCAACAAATGGTTCCATTGTCGTAGGTAGGAACAAAAGAGGGTTGAGTAGATGAGATAAGTCGAAGGTCTGTCGGAGGCAGATCAAGAAAATATTAGGGCAGAGAGCAATGAGCCACTAGAAGGGGATGTTGAGACCATGGAATCCCACAAAAGAAGAGATCGAAATTTGGATAAGGAAAAAAGAGTTGGAGTTTTCACAGAAAGATAACTGAAACCCTAGAATAACACCCCGTAAATATCTTAATAAATACGTGTTTATTGATTTACACGAAGTCTTTTTCTGTGATTTCCCACATTTATTGTAGGAGTGGATACTAAGGATGAAGGATAACCACGCAATGAACTGGATCTGACAGTTAGAGTGGACCCCAGTATAGATTGATCATTTACAACACCTGAACAACAAATTCACCCGCGCAGTAGAATTTTGGCTAGACAGTATTGTGGTAGGATTTATAATAGAGTTTGCGGTAGATACAAAGAAGGTGTACAACGTAGCGGAGAAAGAGTTTCTAAAAGGACCTCGAGGAAGGTACATTAGATCATTGTATACTTCGATTAAGATATTTCTATACAACAAAGGTGTAATGACAATGGAATCAGACAACTAAATTTCCATGTGTGCATGGGGGAAGGGGGGAAGCACTGATAGAAAGAGGAGAAATTGAAGGAGGAAAGGATAAAGGGAAGGAGGAGGAACCCTCGGACCCGATCATGATGGATGATGACCAGATTAGGTGGATCTTGGAGACAACTAGGAAGATTCATAGCAGAGTACCCTACCAATACAATGTGAATACCAAGAAGAGAGTCGTAGTCGTGAGGGAAGGCTTGGTGAGTGACGAAGAAGAGGTAGAGGATATCCAGGTTGTTGAGCAGATTGAGGAAATCTTGCGTGCAACATATGAAAGGAAGACAAGAGGTCCAATAACGGGAAGAGAAGGCAACAATGCTATCCATATTAATGTTAGTGTGGAACCCATAAACCCATGTGCGACTAATACACCAAAGAGAACACCATCGTTTATACAAGCGAAGTTTGGAAGAAGTCAGACAGCATGAAGTACATCTACACAAGGAGAAAAAACTAGAGGAGCTTGTTTATGTAGCACTAGTCAAGTATCTACATCGTGCGAAGGTAGTAGTTGAGCATTCAGAATGGCAAGACATGATCCCACCATCAGGTTACCAGAATTTAAAGGATAATCGTTCAAGGACCCAGAAAAAAATTTGTTCATCTGTGAGAAGATTTGGGAAGCAAAATAGATTGCAGACGAAGATACTAAACTAGCACAGCTAGCGATTACACTAAGGTATAAATCACTGGACTGGTACATGATCTTATCTACAAACAATCCATCAAGGACAACCAGAACAATTGCATACATCAAGAAATTGTTGATCAACGAGTTCTAGAAGTCGAGTTCAGAAGATCAGTATATGAACGAGGTGATCGAAATTAGAAAAAAACTGGGAGAATCTGTATGGGAGATTGACCAGAGATTCAAGCGACTGAAGGGGAAGTTAAAATATCTCATGACTGATATGAAGCATTGACACTTGTTTTCCAATTCACTGCTCCCACACTTAAAATATCCACTGTGACAACAAAATTTTCAAACACAGGCAGAGGCTCTGCAGGCAACCTGCAATTGGAAGAAAACTAGTATCAGTAGACAAATCCATCTATCGAAGAACTAAAGGAGGATTTGAAGAACTTGACATTCCAACTCAACCAGAATAATAATAAGGATAAATGGGAAGTTTTTTGGTGCACTACATGCAGGACGGAAGGACACCACAAGACCGAATGTCCAACATTCGTGTTGTATATGGCAACCGAAATACCAAACTCGTTACCAATAGGAGGACTATGGTGTGAAGTCTGTAAGAAACTAGGCCACGATCCATATCACTGCCCGATGATGCAAAAATAACAGACAATCCCAAAGAGTTCATATTGCAACTTTTCCAAGTCAGTGGACCATGATGACAAATATTGTAGAACTATGGAGTTGATGAGAGAAAGGACATTAGATGCATATAGAGTGCAGGAAGAAATGATGACTGGGAAAGATGCACCACAGTTTAATCAAGTCCCAGCTCCATACAACATTGCGCAACAACAGTATAATACTGCGCAACAACCATATAGTACCGTGCAACCACAATACAGCACAACACAACCTTAGTACAATACCGCGCAGTATAATCAGGTGCCTCAGTACATTGCGCTGAGAGGAGATCGAGTAGGCTACATAGGTGGATGACGAGCGAGAGGAGGTTTTGGATGAGGTAGAGGACCAATGGTATGTCATAATTGTCAACAACCCAGACATTATGCAAGGGAATGTCCACTTCCACCAGCAACATGTATGTATTGTCGTGCATCAGACCATGATATAGAAGAATGTCCGACACTACTAGTAAAGATTCAGGAAAAGAGAAACCAGAACAACCATAATGTTCAGTGGATCTCAACCAAAGCAAGGGATGAAGAACACAACATGAACATAGTTACCCATGGAGGAGATAAAACAGGGGATGCCATAGTTCAACAAGATCCATTACAACACCAATGGGTGAATAAGAACATCGAACCAAGGAAGTAGTTTGACACACAAAAGGAGAAGGAAATATTTAAGAAATGCCGACAAGAATTTCAGAAGGAGGACATTACAACGACTTCAACTGCGCAACAAAGCAAGGAAGCACCAAACTAAGAGATGTAAATGTGTTGAACCTACACATAATAGATCTAGATAAACAATAATACACACATTTGCAGAGAGAATTGGAGAAAGAAGAAGAAGGAGAGAAATAACGAAAGAATTCTCATTAACCGTTATGAATAATGAATAATTTACTCATGATATACTCTGTATAACTCAATGAGTTTGACTTGAGGTGAACCAATGCACCATAGTGGTGGTCTAGAGTGATCTGGACACACACCAGTAGTTATGGGAGTGAATTTCCACCTTATATTCTAGTCTCTTAGGCAGTTACAAGAGTGAACTGCCACCTAGTTAAGTTAACTAGTCAACTCGTCTTCAGTTAATTGGCTGAACATAGATTAGTGAGGAGTTAAATCAGGGAATAAAGGCTAATGCACCACTCTGGTGATGATACCAAGGCAAGGTCGAATTATCATGGTGATGATCCCAATGTTGCATGGTGATGATCCCAATGCAACATCTAAACTCAACTCAACTAGTCAAACTGAAGTGTCAACTGAAAGAGAATATTCTCCCCTAAAATATAGGAGACTGGATAATGACTAATTATGAATAATAAACAAGGAATAACATTAGGAAAAATAAATCCTAGGTGTGTGTGAAGTAACTCCAACAACCCCCCTAAACATCACTATGGTGAAAATAAAGATTGGGTCCCGGCAACGAGGCCATGTTAGGTACCCAAGTACAAAAGATACACTAAAAATAAAGTGACGAAAGAGGGAAAAACTCATGGGAACCCCCCCGCTCAAGGTACAATGTATGTAAAAATAAGAACTACAGTTGCTAGGCAATTGTGTCCTTCACTCCAACAGATAGGCTCAGAACCAAGACTAAGTGAGTAACCAGATGGGGACTTGCGATCAATGCTATCATCAACCCAATCAGAATCAGTAAAACCAATGAGATCTAATGTAGAGTCTGTTTCATAATGAATCCCAAAGGTGATGGTGCCCTGTATGTATCGAAGGATACACTTTGCATCCTTCCAATGTAGCTCATGTGGCTCCTGCATGAACCTGGAAACTACTCCAACTGCATAGGAGAGGTCTGGTTTGGAGTGTGTGAGATACAACAAGCTCCTCGCTCGTTGTCTGTACAATGTGTTGTCAACCAGTGGAGTCTCCCCGCCATCCTCAAGTTTGAATCCTGATAGGAAAGGAGTCAGAGCAGACTTGCAGTCTGTCATATGAAATCTCTCAAGGATATCTCATGCATACTTGGATTGAGACAGTTTTATGCCCGATGCATCTTGACTGATCTCAAGTCCAAGGAAGAATTGTATCGGACCCATGTCCATCATCAAAAACCTGTCATGAAGAATCCTCTTGACTACAACAATCGTTGAAGTCAAGCAATCGGTGATCAACAAATCATCGACATACATAACTAAAATTAGAAGTGAAGCAGTTGTCCTGAGCATGTATACATTCGAGTTTGATTTACAACGTACAAAGTTCTGTGACAACAGGTAGGAGTCCATCTTGGCATACCATGCCCTTGGAGCCTGTTTGAGGCCAAAAAATGACTTCTTCAGTCGACGGACCAAAGATGAGTCCTGCATAAATCCCTGGGGCTTCTCCATGTAGATATCCTCAGATATATCATCATGAAGAAATGCATTCTTCACGTCCATCTGATGGACTTCCCATCCCTTGGATGCCACAATGGTAAGTGCCAATCATATGGAATCCATCTTCGCTACTGGAGCGAAGGTCTCATCATAGTCAATACCATGAACCTACTGAAAGTCTTTGGCAACAAGCCTGGCTTTGTATCTATTGATATGTCCATTCGTTTCACTTTTGGTCCTGTAGAACCATCTGCATATGACAAGTTTCCTCCCAGAAGGAAGGGGAACTAGATCCCAATTCTGGTTCTTGAGGAGGGAGTTGTACTCCTCTTGCATGGCGGATTCCCAAAAGGGATTTCCAACATCCTTTCCATAAGACTGTGGATTCAAAGACTGAACCAAGAAAATATGCCTGGAAGGCAATGGTTCAGTGGCAATGAGTGCAATAGGAGGCTCCTCAAAATCAGATCGAGTCCTCCTAGTATCAGCTAGATCACCTACGCGATCCCCTGCATCCAGAAGAGTAGTATGTGTCCACTTGGGCCTCTACTCTGGATCTGCAACTGCATCTGGATGCTCTGAATCTACATCCGGCTGTATTGAATCTGAATCTTAATCTTAATCATCTGATTCCTCTGAATCAGAACTCTCGTCTGAAGAAGAGTCTACATGTGCATGCTCATCATCTCGGGCAGGTGGAAGAGTGAAGGTGTCTGCATACGGTTGCAAAGGTACATGCCAGAGACTTTCCTTGAATTGGACACTACGCTCAATGATGAGTTGGTCTGAGGAAATATCAACAAGATGATATCCCTTCACACCGTCAGGGTATCCAACAAAAATGCACTCAGTGCTTTGTCGATCAAGTGCCTTCCTCTTTTTAGATGGAATGTGAGCCCATGCACGAGAACCAAAAATGTGAAATTGGGTCACTTTCGGTTTGAGGCCGCTCCAAGCCTCGTAGGGGGTCTTATCCTTGATAGATCTATGGGGAGATCTATTTTGGATGTATGTTGCACAATTAAGTGCTTCGACCCATAGTCTTTGTGGTAGTGACTTTGCATGCAACATGCAAGATT
>WSFP011395547.1:0-27376 GCA_009831015.1 Picea engelmannii | reverse complement strand
AAAAAAAGGCTCATGCTGAAAGATACCTCCATGTGAATTCCCATCATCATCCAGCCCAGAAATCAACAGTACTAAAAACTCTTATTATTAGGGCCATTTTCAAATCCGCTCCTCAATTCATAGAGAAAGAAAAATACCACCTAACTAAAGCCCTAATGTCCAACATATACTCTCTTCCCCAAATCAACAAAACCTTTCGCTCGGATCGTAATCCCAAACCAAAATTTTCCTCCTCTTCCCCACCCCTAGCCCACATCTCTTTACATTACATCCAAGGCACCGCTGATCTTATTTCTAATTTACTAGCTAAGAATAATATTAAAACCCTTTTCAAACCCTACAAAACCCAAAAAGACACCCCATAACCTTTAGCACACCTCAACACCTTTAGCACACCTCAGATCACTTATGCGTACCTCAGACTTGATGTATTGCTTGGTTTCTCTGCAAATGAAAAAATATATCATGTATTTATAGTAATTATGTCCCCACTTTGAGGGCCGACCTATAAAGACTGCCTGGGCTGACCTCAATTTTCTGGTTGGGTTGTCGAGCGGAAAAATTCATATCTCCTCATTCCTAGGTAATTATAGGGAATGTCATATATTGTTGGAAAGGTCTCGAAATAATATTTCCAACCATATAACTTGTGCTCCCATTTTAGCTAGGTATGTAAGGTAAAAATTCGTTCAAAGATAAGGTATCCAAACTTATTATCAAAAATCCAAAAGTAATACTTTCAACAATCTCCATCTTGCCATCTTTATTTTAGACATTTGTAGGCTTATGATATTTTTTTTGGACATTTGTAGCCTCCCCCTGTCTTTGACATCAATCAAAACAATATTTCCAACAAATAAAACCCAAAATGTGGTCTAAATGACCCATTTTGTCTATTCTTTATGCTTTTGATATGAGAGTTCCCCCACCTGAATTCTTGTTCAAATAAGGTACCCTCCTGCAAAAGTAGATCTTCTTTGGAAAGTTGGCCTGCTTTAGTGTTAAATTCTCTATAAATGTGTGATAAAGATATGCCATAAGGAATTTTTTACCTCTCACACTCTCTCCACAATAGGAAAAATACCTAAATTTTTAATTCTTCTCTACTGATTGGCCTAGTCCATCAATAATTTCGAGTCTCTAAAAACATGTAGATTCTTTAAACCTCTTTCCACAATTGTTTTCAACAACATCCAAATGGCATAAAATTCAACATGGTTGTTGGTACTTTACCCAACAACGTATTTCATTAACAAGAAATGTGAGAGTACAGTGAAAAGGACAACCCATGCTTCACATTAACCTAGGTTTCCTTGACAAGCTCCATCGAAGAACCCCCAAGGCTTATCATGATCTATACTTGGCATTGTTAAAATTCTAGGATTCTTCTCTTTTGGAGGTCTCCAACTACAATGCAATACCAATCTTATCTTATGTGCCACTTGTGGATGCGAGTTTATCAGATCCTAGAATATCATTTGATTCCTAGACAACCAAATTCCATAGATGACAAAACAGGGTAAGGCCCTAAAAGCACCTACATATCCACCAATTAGCCAATCCAAAAGACAATACACCAAATTCATCTTGTCCCATTTCTTTTGTCCATAAGTGACTTGTATAACCTCTATCCAAACATATCTCAAAAAAGGGTAGTGCACAAATAGGTGAACCACAAATTCTTCATTGTGTTTACATAAACTGCACCTACTAGGTCCTACCCAGTTTCTCTTTTGGCCATTATCCCAAGTAAGTATTTTGTTTGTCAATACCAATTATAGAAATATATTTTATTTTAATGGACATACTAGTTTCCATGCAACTTGTCACCATGAAACCCTCTCAACAGCCATATCTTCTTCGATTCTAATTGAGTATCCCAACTTAGCAATATAAATTCCTATACTTGGATTCTTGGACCATTTGAGTTGGTCCTCCTCTTCTGATAGTTTGATGGAACCATGTTGTAAGAGATTAATTTAATGACCCCATTTCTTAGCCAACTCACCCTGCAAGTTTAATGCATCTGTTGAGACTCATATTTATAACCAGACACTTCTTACCATATGTGATTATGCCTCTCTTAAATAATGAATACCTCAATCATGCAAGGCCTCCAACAATATATAGCTTACCTTACATCCTATCCAAGGGTCCTCCCCTATATTGACCTTACTTACATTCCCTATTTTCCAATCAACCAGTTCCACTCCCTATTTTCCAAGCAACCCAATTTCCAACTAAAGGAAATTCCCTTGCCAAAGGTTTCCAAACAATGGAGGCACCATGTGAATGTTTCCCGACCATATTGAACCAATCTATCATTAGCATCCCTTTTAAATATTTTGATTTAGTAACTCTACCCCACAAGCCTGAGTTATAAACCAATCTCCTCAATTTTTTTACTGTGAGTATTGTATTGAATATGTGTGTGTGTGTGTGTGTGTGTGTGTGTGTGTGTGTGTGTGTTTCAAACCTTGTCATCAAACTTCTACGGGGGTAGCAAAGTCTTGTCCATTTGTCTAGTGTTATACCTTCCTTAACCCTTTTTCCAGCCCATGTTATGTCTAATTTTTTTTAATATGCCTTTATGATTCTAAGTTATAGACATCCAATACACTGGGATGCTCTCTAGAACAACTTTAACCTAAACTAATCTCCCACTACAAGACAACCATCTATTTCACCAAACTAAGATTATGGATTCAATTTTGTTATATAGCCATAACTAAATATCGAATCATTTGGTTTTAAGTTAAAACTAATATATTTAACCACATGTTCAAGGTCACATAAGTTCATAAGGAAAATAGTTTTTTCCTATGCATTGATTACATCTATTGACTAATTAACTAGTATTAAAGATTTATTCATGTTTGTCTCCAACGTTATTTCTTTGCAAAATAGATCCAATAACTCCTTTATTTTTTCCATTTCCTTAGTTGATCCATGTCCAAAAATAATGATGTCATATACAAAGAGTAGATGAGAAATGTAGATGGAGTTTGAAATTTCAATCCCTTTCAAATCTTCTTTCTTTTAACATCCTTAATTAACATGCTTAAACCCTCTACCACTAGAATTTAGAGAAAGGGTGATACATAACAAACTTGCTTAAGATCTCCTGAAGTAGTAAAACACCTGGAAGGAGAACCATTTATCAAAAATGCAAATGAAATTAATGTTAAGCATTCAATGATGTAGTTGACCATTTACAAGTTCATGCCCCTCGGAAGCAACAATAGTCTAAGATATAGCTAATTCACCTTGTCAACCTTTGCAACATCAATCTTCATAATGATTGTTAGTCATTTTTTAGTCTTGATAGTATATGTTCCTTCTCATGTTTTCCCCACAACATCAGGGATTTGGTGATTGGAAAGAAACCCAAATTGTTCATTCGATATAATACCTGACAAAATACCCTTCATTATGTTAGCAATGATTTTCGAAATGAGCATGTAAATTAGATTGCATAATGAAACGGACCTGTAATCTTCAAAGGTAGCACAATCTTGTTTTGGGGGATGAGAGCTATGAAGGTGGAGTTTATAGCCCCAAGGAATTTCCCAATAGCCTAGATTTCTCGACAACTCTCAATAGATCTTGGCCTAGTAAATCATAAATCCCAATGTAAAATTCAACTGTTAATCAATCACACCTTGGACTCTTCCCCTTCTTGAAAGAAGATAGTACAGACTTCAATTCTTCTCCAATGATTTCAACATGCAAGGCTTTATTCATATTAGGTGAGGGAAAATGCTTAACACTTTCATTATTTTTCCTATATTAGTGCTTTCTAGATCTTTAAACAAAGTTTTGAAGTGTTGTTTTCCAGCCTCTACAATTTCCTCCATTGTCCTAAACTTTGTCCCATTTGCATGATTAATGTCCCATATAATGTTAATATGTTTTCTATGGTTTGCAAATTTATGAAATAATTTTATATTGTTGTCTCATTTTCTTAACCAAATTTATTGTTGTCTCCTTTTCTATGGTTTGCAAATTTATGAAAGAATTTTATATTGTTGTCTCCTTTTCTATGGTTTGCAAATTTATGAAAGAATTTTATATTGTTGTCTTCTTTTCTTAACCAAATGGCTCTACTCTTAAGTCTCCTTTCCAACTCTTCCTTATCCACCAAGTCCTTATTTTCATTCAAGATTCTTCAAAGCCTATAATTCTTCCTTAAAGAAGACATCAACCTCATTATTATCGAAAGGAGTTATAATACCTTCTTCCACCTCTTTTAAAAGTTTTTGGGACTTTAAAGTAAGGCTTTTGGGCCACCCTTTCATAACTTCATTGATTCTTTTTAGTTTTTTTGCAAACTGCCCCATTGTTGTTTTTATTGTACGATTTGTACTTGTGCAAAACCCACCACAAGTAGCTCAAATCTTGTGTAACTATAGGAAACCCTACCATTTTTAGCTTAGTAAGAAATCCCCACATTTTAGTGATGGAGGAGGTCCACCACAGGGGAGGTTTCCTTGGTGACCTCAAGGGATCAAAGTAGCAATTTTGTTAGTCAACCCTATTGGCCCCTCTCTTGATCACCTAAGTCAAGGTCTAGGTCAAAGGGATAAGAGGTATGAAGCTCGTATGAGTACCTACCCGAAACAAGAACAATTTGCAACATATATAACATGATTTCCAAGTACAAACATACAATAAATGCCTCTCCAAGACACTAGACAATACAATTGTTATGGTTGTTATGAAATTGTAGTAGTAAACAATACTACAACAACAGTGACATAATTATAACAACAACAATAAATACACTTCAGAATTGCAACAATTGACAATGAAAACTTAGCATTTACTCAATAGAATATTGTCCAATTGTTAGATGCAATTTATTGGTAAATTAAACCACCTTTAAATCAATGTATGCAACAAATTAAAGTGTACTAAGATGGTTGTAGCAAACTTTTGCAACAACAACAAGTTTGTAATCAAATTAGTGAGTGTTAGTGTTAGTTAAGTTAGTAGGAATCTTGAGAGATTGAAAATAGAGTGTTTGTTGATCACTTTCACCACAAGAGAGCTTCTAGGTTAGTACCTTTGAGGGATATGGAGTCTTTACAACAACAATACAATATGTTTGGAGATGATACTAGCAAAGCTTTAAGAGGTAGGGCTTGAACTCTAAGGTGCTAGCACATTAGGGAATTAGGTTTCAAGCCTTAAGGAGAAGGATTGCTAGAGTGCAAGCACTTTTGGGCTCTATCAACCTTTTCCTCCTTCGTAAGTTCTTCAACTAGGTCACAATCAAGAGTCTATGGCTAAAATCCTAAAGTGATAACACTTTAGGGCTTTATGATTCTAACCCTAGGTAGGATTTCCTTCACAAATTTTGGACAATGTTAACTTTGTGAGAGGAGGAAGCACTTATTCTCCTCTCTTAGGGTTTCACCAAGCAATATGTCTAGCATGAAAAAGAGAAATTACCATGAACATTTGTTAACACAAGATAAAATTGCAGAAAATTTACTTGCTTCACCAAGATACCGAGAGAATAAACCCTAATTGTAGAAATTACATCCAAAAATCAACAAAGAAGCATCCACACTTGACTTCCAAAACATGGCGCATGAGAGAAAAGAACCAATAACCCCAATATAGCAAAAATTTCAGACTTAGTGCTCTCACAAAGGTGAGAAGTTGTGTTCCTAAAATGAAATGGCAAAGTCCTTTGTTTATATGAGGCCTTGCAAACCAAATTGTCCACTTTAATTTGTCAACAATAAAACATAAGAGGGTCGACCCCTCAAATTTTCCTTTCATAAATCCAAAATATAAAATTTACAACAAAATAACCCAAGTAAGATGACTCCATGCCCTAGAAGGGTGATGTTAGGCTCATAAGAGTGACATCAAGGCTAAAAAGGTGGAACATTGGGCCTCCAAAGGCCATGTGTCATGCTCTCAAGTACCAAAGTGTCATGCCATGTGTCTCCTCCTGTCCAACCACCTCAAAAACCATCTCATCCATCAAACCCTAGCCCGATGACGTCAAGGGTTAAATGGTGTCGTTTTAGGCCTCCAAAGGCCAACATCCAAGTGGGAGAAGGTGCAATCTTGTCCTCTAGTGATGTTATGGGGCCTCCAAAAGCAGTTTCCCTCAACCTCAATGTGCAACGCTCATCATCAATGGTGCCTTAGATGTGGGGTCTAACATCCATCTCATGGGCTTCCAAGCCCCTACGAAGGTCCAAATGGCATAGTTCCTTCACGAATAGCTTTCACTGGGCAAGGTCCTACAAAGACAAACAAGTATGCCCTCCAAGGGTCCACAATTCATATGAATTATTCCAAGTAAGCCACATTTAACAAGAGAACCACCCAAAAATGTGCATCAAATTCCCTTTTTCAAACTAAACAAATGCACAAAGACCTTATAAACTTTGCCAAATTTAGATATGGGAGGGGTGTCAAGGCGCCCTGTTGGGTAGGACAATCCTCAAGTCAAGGAATATTTCCCAAGAATACCCTATCTAAATCATGTAGTGAGTATGAGGTGGATTTGGGGTAAGACTTCTAGGCATGGGGTTCTTGACATACAAGGGTTCATATTGTCTCATTTATGGGTGCCTTTATGGAGGGTGTGTTGCCCTTCGTCCACAATGCAACATTTTTCCAAACCTTTTTATTGCCATTAATTTATTATGGTCTGAAACATTGAGTACTATGTTCAATGGAAAGTAAAGAGTACCAGAATTCAACTTGAAGTTAGAAACACAGAGAGTGCCATATGCAATGGAAAGTAAGAGACACTGCAAAATGCATTTCCCCAACAAGCGAAACATTTATTAACTATGGGATTTATATTATATGTCCTCTAATTTTTTATGGAGAAGCATTTTATTTCCCTCAAGACCTTAGGGAAAGAATCTAGAAGGATAATTTATGGCTTTTATCTTTTTCCAACTACAACACCTTTGAGCCTTTGGCCCCTTCTTCCCATGAAATGAGGTACAAACCCTTCTTGGGATCAATGGACCCGAAAACCTAAAATATGAGGAAACAGAGGGGAAGAAGCATGGAATGTGGCAAGTATGAACGAGAATGATATGAGTATCCTTCAAGGAACCCCATAGTAGCAACCCTTTTCCTAAGGGTGACCAACTTACTAGGATACAATGACAACCACCAAGGTGAAATTAGGCAAAAGGTATAATTTCCAAGCAAATGTTCTGTAATGAAGAAAGGACTCTTTGAAACATGCTTAAATGATTCAATTATTAAAGTGACACTTACCATGAGACTGGACTTGTTACCTCATGAAGTAAGACTTGTTGTCCTCTGGGGCCAAGGCGATGTAGTAGATGTTGCTTTGTTGTTGGCAATGAGTGGTGATGCAATCATGAGTAGGAGGGACTCTGTGGGCTCCGCTATTGAATCTAAATCTCGACACTCCATGTCTGCTACCTATGGGCCTTGATACATGCTCTCCTTAGTTACCCCTAGCATGGTGGGGTAACAATTGTCAACCCCTCTTGACTATCAAAAGACTTCCAAGTCTTGGTAACTAAATCTCTAAACTCTTCTTCCACCAACCAAGTATGGTTGAGTTTTAAAGGACTAGGGGCCTTCCACTCATCTAAGTCAAGTTTTAACAATATTGCGAGATGGTCTAATAGTTCACCAGTTTCAACCCACAATTTAGACAGTGACTCTATCACCAAGTATCTATCTAGTCTTTTGTATATTCCCTCCCTACCTCTTCTCACATTTCTCCAAGTAGGAACAATCTTTACAGGTTCAACATCGACTAGATGATAGGATTCAAACAAATTTGAGGAAAAATCCCCAAATGGATCCTTTATAGTAACCTACCCCTATATCTCCCTTACATTTAAGGTTATATTAAGGTCTCCACATAAGATGATAGTGTCCCCAATTAAAAATCTAGACTCGGTCAATCCTTCCCAAAAGGGCCTCCTTTTCCACAAGGCCCATACATATTTATCAATCTAAGGTATTTTCCATGTTCCTTAGCCTTGAGATCCACCACAATGCCTACATTAAAAAATAAAGTCAAATTTGGGGTACCAACCAGTTATCAGACCCCCGGACAACCCCACTATATCTATTATACAAAAGTTCCAATATTTTAAGATAGAAGACAGAAAATCCAAAGATTTTTGTCCTACATAAATAGTTTCTTGTAGCATCACAACATCATGTTGGTAAGCTAAGAACATTCATTTAAGGGTTAACTATTTGTCACGTGTTTGTGGGCACCCCCACCCCTCTAGAATTTAGAGAAAGAATGATAATTTTGTGACCAATTTATAGGTCTTCCCTTCTTCAAGGACCCCATTGATGATGAGTTGTTTACCCTCTCTTACTTCTTTCTTTGCATGAGAATTAGGCAAGGACATATGTGATTTTTTCCCGGTAATAAAAGGCATTTCCTTGTCCATGGCCAGTGCCCCCACCAATCTCCCTAGCTCCACCTCCAGTTATTTTAATGACCTCATAAAATAGGACTTTAGGGAAAAAAAATTAGACTTCTTCTTAGGGTCTATTGTGGGAAAAAGAGATTGGGACTTAGTCTCTTTGATCAAAACATTATCTGATTCAACATAGACAAACTAAGGATCATTATAAGTGTACATTGTATTCATAGAAGGTACACTACATCCCCCCAAAACAATCATATTCTCAATAACCCCCCCTAGATCTCATAATGACTCTCCTAAGCTAGACCTTCCCTCGGCCCTTTCAAATTCAATTAGGGATTTGAATGTCGAACAAGGACCTCACTTGGTAACTCCATATGTTTAGTAGTAAACTCATAACCAATTGGAATTGGGAAGCCACTAGGAACATCATGAAGGTGCAAGGAGAGGTATGGGATATGCATACCTCTTTTATTTGGAGAGGCCATTGGATCTAATTTGTTAGGTTGTGTGGAATGATTTCCAGATGCTATCAGATGAGGATTATCCAAAGAATCAACCATGTTGATATCTAGATCCTTTTTAGTACACAAATAATCATTCTTCGGAACCTCCAAAGATGTTGCCTTTACATCCTCATCATTATGTTTTTCAACCCACACCTTCTTTTGGTTGTTCAAGTCAAGATTGAAAAGCTTATAGTTTTTCTTTAAATACCCAACTTCATGATAGAACCCGTAGTGAAACGATAGTTTCTAGTAGTCCAATTGTTGTTTGAATTTCCATTTTCCTCATTTTATATCTAGTTCTACCAGTAGACCTTTTCTAAGGTCTAATTCGACCAAAATATGTCCAACTTTGCAATCTTCCTTCTCTGTACATTGGTCCTCTAAAGCAACAAATCAACCAATGGTATTTCCTATGCCCTCTAATATCTTGCTATTACAAAGCTAAATGGGTAAACTAGGCAACATTTTCTATATATTCTAAGTGAACACAGGTTTTGTTTGTGGGTCAAAACCTAGCATCCACCTCTTGAGACATAAACTTGATGGACTCAATAATCAATGACATTTTCCAATAGAAGATCTACATCTGATTTGGATTGCACTAGAAAACATATCCAACCACATATAAGAATACAAAAGGACAACAAGTACCCCATCACGGGCTTCCAATGCTCACCCAACCAAAGTTTCAAAGAGACACCTTTAACAATCTTGCCTATAAATCTCCCAATTTGTGCCTTAAGAATAAAACCTTCCACCTTTGTCAACTTCACATCATGACCCACTACCATTTTTACCTGGTCAGGTTTAACCCTGATGCACTTGTGCTTTCAATCTAGATGACTCTCACCGAAACTCTTCTTATAGACTGAACTATCGTTGAAACCACCTTCTCGACCATTAGCCTCAAACAATACCTCTAAATTACTACATGATCCTCTAAATTACTATATGAGACATGCTCCTATACACCCTCTGATTTCAAATCCACAGTCTCCTTAAGGTTTGTGACTCCATCAAACTGAACATCCTCCACCAGAGGTATAGCAGGTGAAACATTAAGACCATAGTTGATATCACACTTACCTCGAGACAGGGTATCTCCTAGGGTATTCAATGCCATCCTACGAATATCATGTATGTTGGCCCCATAAAAAAGGTGTTCCATCAAGGACTATCACTCATCTTTTGCCATAAATAACAAGCCTAAAACCAATTAGCATAAAAAGAAATAGAATGCAAAAAAAATTAAAATAAGCATAATATCCAAACACATGACAATATTGCAAAGAAAGAGAAATATAATGTGAACATATATTTACAATTGCATGGTAATACAAGTAGACTAAATCCATCTTAACAATAGATTTGTCAAACATAGAGGGATCAAAACAATGCATTGATGACTAACCCAAAATTATGATAGATGTTTCAAATATGATTAATTATGTAACTTTTACCAAAAATAGACAATGGGACCGAATTTGTAATGTTGGGAGGGGTACTAGGGCTTGATGATATGTTAGTTGGTTTACAAAGATTTTCTGCTTACCTCCAATATAATAAGAAGTCTATACCTCATTCATATCATAAAACAAGATGATCACTTATCTTAAGGTCATTTTAGCACATGATTATATCTTTCGTGTTATTGCGTATTTGGATTTTCATTCTATCATGGGATTATTATTTATAACAATAAGTATAATGTTATTACGTATTTGGATTTTCATCCTATTATGGGATTATTATTTATAATAATTATAATCATGCCCCTTTTTTCTTTACACAATATATTTGGAGTAAATAGAAAACAATGGAGGTTGTGGTGATACCTATCTCTTTGGTTGCATAAAGGAGATTTTCCTTAGTTTTTCATAGTGCTCTTCCTCCCAACCTTAGGTTAGGTCATGCTCGGGTGGAACATGGATAATTCTTTTTTGACTTTCTACTACTCAATCTTTGAATACTTGTGAATTGTTTGACGTATTGCTTAACTAATAAAATGCATCAAAAGTACATACCCAATTATCTATAGGAACTCCTTTCATGTAGTTGTACTTGGCAAGTGAGCCCATTGCATGTTGTTGTCTCGTTCTCTTTCTCGGAGTTCCTTTTGTGAATTTTGACCTCTCATGCATGGAGGGGAAACAAAAAGTAAGGGGTGACTTTTCTTCTTAGAGCCCTTGCATACAAATAAGTTCATGTCTTTTATCCTTTATGGATGTTATTTTTTATTCTTTTGACTTTGCGAAATACTTTTTTTCTTGTTTCTCTCTTTGTGCTAGGATCCTCTCAAGGGGTGTAATGGGGGCCTAAAGGGGTCATTAGAGTATTAATAGTGTAGTTATGGTGGTGATCAAGGTGGATATTAGTGGCCACCCACCTATTCCACTAGCTTAAAACACAAATTTCTACCTTGGTTTTTTTTATGGTTTTTTGGGTCCCAAACTTCCCAAGCCGTTTTGAGGCCCTAAATGACATCTTTTTGGGTCGAAAACGTTGTTCTAGTTGGATATTGGTGGCCACCCACCTATTCCACTGGATCAAAGAACAATTTCCATTCTAGTAGTTTTTTTACAGTTTTTTGGGTCCCAAACTTCCGGGGCCATTTTGAGTCCTTAAACAACGTTTTTTGGGCTCGACGGTGCATAACATGTACCCATAGGCAGATGTTATGCTGAACGAAATATGTACTCCTAGGATATACCTTTCTAATGGTGTATTGAGCGCCCAAAACAAAGATTGTATGCAAAAATTACACCCTCGGGAAGTTGACATATCAACTACCCCCATCGGGGCCCACAAACCTTTTGGTGTTTCGTCTCCTGGGTTAGGGTTTTAGATGTTTAGGGTTTTCTCATTTATGTTTTATGTTAAAAAGGACTTTGGAGCCTCATTCTACTCATCTTCTTGCGAATGAGTGTAGCCATCACGTCTCTTCTCAGAGATAAGTTGCCACCATTCGAGCAAGTTTGTTTAAGTCTGCATTTTTACAGTTTCAACATGTTCTCTTTATTAATAGAAGTCAAGTTTTAATGTATCTTTGTGTTTTTCTTTGTTGTACATTTGTATTTCATTTTATTCCATTTATAAATCCGAATCAGTGGTATCATAGTTGTCTGCTTTTTATTTGTTTCTTTGTGCATGTCCCTAATGAGGTCAAGGTACAAGGAGTTGGGACTGAAGAAGTAGTTGAGCCCTTGCAAGACAGTCTATGTCGATCATGATGGCCTCCCATGGCGGAAGAAAAGAGAGATGAGGGAGTAGGAGATATTTTTAAGTTTTTTCTTGAGGAATCCCTCATGCGACAAAGTAACAAGATGATGGCTATGTCTGCAAAGATCCTTCGATGGCTGCCAACAAGCGACATATCTTCATTAAGAGACCACTTTGGAGGCACCGCCCCCTTCAAGGTACGAGTCAATCTTGAGATCCCCTTATTTGAAGGCCAGATAGATGAAGATGTTGCAGATAAATGGTTGAATCTGCTAGAAGGGTATTTTTCGATCCATAATTTTTTCCGATAGAGAAAATATTACCTTTGTGCTCCTTAAGGTTGTCCCCTTTGTTAAGGATTGGTGGGAAACTTACTGTGAGCAAAAGGCCATTGAGGAATCTACAATATTTGCAGTCGCACCCATTTGGAATTCTTTCGGGGATGCTATTAAGGAGCAATACTACCCTTTTGGAAGCTACGATGACCAATATATGATATGGACCACACTACAATAGGAAAGGGACCAGACAATACCAGAGTTCACAAATATCTTCCATACCTTGCGCACCAAGCTGGGTATCAAAGACTATGAATGACATATGGTGCTCAAGTACCGCAACTATCTGTATAGATACATCCAAACAAAAATGGAGTTTATGGACATCTCATCACTGAGCGTGGCCTATCGATATAATGTCAAAATCAAGCAGAAATTTAAACAAAAGAAGTAGGAGTTTGGATCTGCAAATTCCTCATAGAAAAAGCAGGGCAAAGGCGACCCCAACCCATAGAACAAAGGATAGAGCAAGGATGGACCCCCTCATGAAAACCAGTCTAATATACAAACAAAGAAGGGTAATGAGAAGATGAATAAAGACATTGGGAATTGGTGTGAATTCCATAAAAGACCCTGGCATAACACTGACGAATGTCACTCGAAGCCATCGTTGGTGGCCAAGATGAAAGCCTCAGAGTCAGAGGTAGGTTCTGACTCTGAATTAGATTGAGACAAGGGAAAATAGATCATTGATGCAGAACCTAGTGCCATTGTCGCTACCACCAAGGTCCAGCCAAGTGAACCAGAAGAATCGGAGGAATATGAATGCATTTTTCACTCGCAAATGTGGGTGAAGGGTGCTCCGTTGCATTTCATTATAAATAGTAGAAGTCAAAAGAAACTGATCTCAGCAGAGGTCGTCAAGCAGTTGAACATGTCAACAACACCACACCCGCATCCCTACACCATCGGTGGCTCTACCAAGGAAGAGAACTCTGTGTCAGCCAATAGTGTCGTCTGCCCTATGACATCAGGCCCTTCAAGGATGAGGTATTGTGTGATATTCCCCTCCTTGAAGTTTGTGATGTTCTTTTAGGCCAACCATACTTGTGGAAACAACATGATGTATATGAGTCTAGACCTCGCAGTGTTATTTTTACTTTGGTTAGACAATTGTACATGATACTAGAGGTAGCTCTGTCTACCGCCATTTCTTTGATATATGCTAAGCAATGCAGGAAGGTCATTTCCCATATCAGGAAATTTGTCTTGTTCATGATTCGCTCTCAAATTGAACAGAAGGTCATAGCCACATCCATGGCCTCTACATGGGGCCTCTCCATGCAACAAAAGCAGGTGGACAAGATTGTGGAAGAATACAAAGACATCTTCTCCTCACCCACCGGGGTACCACTGGACTATCAGGTCAAGTATTCAATCGATCTAACCCCGAGTGCACCTCTACCCAATGGGCTAGTCTATCATCGTTGTCTGATGGAAAATGAGGAAATCAAGTGACATATCCAAGAGTTGCTTCAAAAGGGGCACATCTGACCCAACTCCTCACTCTGCGAGAGCCCAATTGTACTCGTGTAGAAGAAAGATGGGACTTGGCGACTCTGCATTGATTATAGGGCCCTAAACAAAATCATAGTTAGGAATCAGTACCCAATTCCTCGAATTGAAAACCTTATTGATCAGCTCAAGGGAGCCAAGTTTTTCAGTAAGACTGACCTGAATTCTGGCTACCACTAGGTCTCAATAGAACAAACTAATGTATGGAAGATTGCTTTTAAGTCCAAAGAAGGTATTTTTGAATGGATAGTCATGCCCTTTGGTTTGACAAATGATCCAACAAATTTCATGAGATTGATGGATGATATATTGTGGCCTTTCACATGTGGTGGTATATCTGGATGATATCCTCATCTTCAACAAGAATTGGGCAAAACGCTTACAATATATTCAACAGGTCCTTCACACTCTGTGACAATACAAGCTATATACTAACTTGGAAAAATGCTCCTTTGACATGAATAAGGTCCAATACCTAGGCTACATTATTGATGAGCATGGTGTGCATGTGGATCCATCCAAGATTCAAGTCATTCATGATTGGCCAGCCTTGACCACACTAATCGAGATTCAAAGTTTCTTAGGATTTCCCAACTTCTATTGTAGGTTCATGTTGGGATTCTCCCATATTGCATGGGCCCTCAGCCAAGTGACCAAGGATGGTGGTAAGACAAAGTTCGTGTGGGGGAAGTCACAACAACAAGCGTTCGATGATCTGAAACATCGTTTGTTCTCAACTCCAATACTCTGCTTACCTGATCTGCATCAACCTTTTGATATTGACACTGATGCCTCAGACTATGTCATGGGCACAATTCTCACTTAGCACGATCATCCAATGATATATCATAGTGAGACACTATCAAAAATCATCCATAAGTACCCCACCCATGACAAAGAAATGTATTCCATTGTACAAGCTTGCCGACAATGGAAGCACTACATTCTTGGGAAGGAGACAATCATCCACATTGATCACAAGCCTTTGTAGTTCATGCAGACACAAGGAAATTGCAGAACAACCGCCATCAAAAGTAGTCCACATACTGGCAACAGTTTCGTCTCAACATCAAATATAAGACAAGGAGCACCAATCATGTCGCTAACTACCTCAGTCAACCTCCGGTCATAGCCTTAACCATGATGCTCCACTATTGTGGCCATGAGGCATCTAAGTGGCCCCAACTCTACAAGAGTGATCCTGACTTCTCTTTCACTACTTACCATATGTTGGACATAGGTGCAACTATCATTAACTTTCATCTTCAGGACGAAATATTATGTCATCTAGGCCACCTCTCTGTTCGTTCAAGCGAGTGTGCAAAGCTCATTTGGAAAGCTCACTATAGTTGGATGGCATGACATTTTGGCATGGAAAAGATCGTGGAAATACTACAAAATCATTTCTATTGGTTGAAACTTTGCTAAGATGTCAGCAAGTATATTAGGTCCTACACTGCCTACGCCATTGCAAAACTAGCCACTAAGAAGCAAGGCCTATACACCCCTCTGCCTACTTCCGATGGGACATGGGAATCCATCTCGATGGACTACATGTCGGGCCTTCCTTCAACCAAGCAGGGAAATTACTATGTTTTTGTATTGGTTGATCAATTTTCAAAGATGGCCATCCTAACAACCTACAAGAAGAATAACACAACATAGGCCATTGTCAAGATCTTCTTCGAATGGGTGTGGGTACACTTCGAGATACCAAAAACCATCATATCAGATCAGGATAGCAAGTTCCTAATCACATTCTAGCCCAACCTCTGGTCATTGTTGAACACCAAGCTCACCAAAACCATCGCCTTCTACCCCCAAACCGATGGCTAGACAGAGGTCATAACAAAATGATCATGCGTATCTTACACATGTACAACTCCAAATATTCACGCACATGGGATAAGAGTCTCCCCTATGTTCAACATATCTACAACAAATCCCTTCACAGCTTGACCATCCACATTCCCTTTCAGGTGGGGTTGGGATTTCAACCATTGGGTCCCATTGAAGTTGCACTACACCTTGCATCCACACGGGTAGAATCATCCCATGCTCAATCTGAGGCCGACAAAGCCACCAAATTTATTGAACAGATTCAACACATCTGACAACCAGTCCATGATATTTTATAGCAAGCCAATGCTAAGTACAAACAACGCCATGATCAACATTAGGCGTCGCACAAGTTTCAGGTGGGATACAAGGTCTGGTTGCATTTACAGAAAGAGCGCCTTACAAAACCCCATTAGAAGCTTCGTCCACTTTGTTGTGGACCTTACACCATCACCCATGATGTGGGTGACAATGCTTTTGAGCTAAGTATTCCCCCCTTCCTTGGCCTGCACCTAGTGTTCAATGTGGACCTCCTTCGACCATACTTCCAACCATTATTAGAAACATCAGAGATCGTAGGGCAGTTGACACCGATAGAGCTCAACCCTGACTACATGGAACAAGCAACCATTGATCAGATCAGGGACACTCAAATTAATGGCACTCATCAATAGAGGATCTAATTTTATCGTGTTGTTAAAGTAGGGCAACTCGTGCACCAAGGTAAGTGGCTCACCCACGACCAAGTTCAAAATAAGTTTCCCCATTTGATAGGGGCGATCAATGCAATGGAGGCCATTGCTTCCTAAGGGGGGAGGATTGATCTAGGTGGATATCGATGGCTACCCATCTATTCCACTGGCTCAAAGAACAATTTCCATTCTGGCAGTTTTTTTACATTTTTTGGGTCCCAAACTTCTGTGGTCGTTTTGAGGCCCTAAATGACATTTTTTGGGCTCGACAATGCCTAGGAGGTCGTTAAAGGTATATGCTAGGCGGAACAAAATATGTACTCGTCGGATATACCTTTCCAATGGTGTATCAAGCACCCCAAAATCGTATGCAAATTTTACACCCTCTAGAAGTTGATATATCAACTACCTCCATCAGGGCCCACAAACCTTTTGACATTTCATCTCTCGGGGTTAAGTTTGTTGATGTTTACACTTTTCTCATTTATGTTTTATGTTAAAAAGGCCTTTGGAGCCTCATTGTACTCATCTTCTTGCGAATGAGCATAATCATCACATCTCTTCTCAGAGATAAGCTACCACCATTCGAGCAAGTTTATTTCAGTCTACATTTAAACAGTTTCAACATTTTCTCTTTATTAATAGAAGTCATTTTTTACTATATCTCTATGTGTTTCTTTGTTGTACATCTGTATTTCATTTTGTTCCATTTATAAATCCAGATCAAACGCCAAGCATGTAGTCAAAAGTGTTGATGTTTTGGTAGCAGCGGGAAGTATTTTTTACTGGACAACTTTTCTTAAAGAAGAAGAAGATTCCAGAAGTCAAATGAAGACCATGTAATAGTTGAAGAACACCTCGAAAGAGAAGTCAACCCACGTGAAAAAGATAAAGTAAAAATAGAATTCCAGGAAGAGAAGTAGGCCCCAACTAAGTGACTTGAAGACTATAAATAAGGTGACACCTTGATCATTTGTTCACTCACTCACACAACTATCTCACTCAAGAAAAAGGTGCAAGTCTGAGGCGAGGAGAAGACGTAGCTACTGCAACAACTAGGGTGGTCTTGGTGATTCTTGGTAGTTTCTCTTGTGTGTTATATCTAGGAGAGGTGTGCTAGATTTGTGTGGTGTTGCAACTACAGTTGTCTGACCCTGCTATGGTTTGACAAGGAGAAAGAGATAAGTTATTGTATCATGGTTTCTTCATTATCAGTTTTTCTCTTGTGAAGAAGAGCTTGTTGATGGTTGGATTATATTATCAAAAAGAATCTATCTAAGAAAAGTTGGTTGGGTTTTTATCGGGTTTGGGGTTTTCCCAAGATAAATCTTTGTGTCTTCTTATGCTTGTTTTATGCTTCTTATAGTTTCAGTATATGGTTGTTAATGTAAAAGAAGATCTAAATACTATGGTGAATTTTTGCTCTAAAAATTTAAGAAAATCTAACATGGTATTAGAGGGGGTTACCTTCAGAACCGTTCAACCACTGGAAGGAAGATCGTACTTTGGGATTTTCCACTACACCTTGTCACTACACAATTTTCATTTGTAAAGCTCATTGAGCACTTATTCCAAATTCATTGGGGCTAACTCCACTTCAGAGCAACTCACCTAACCCAAGTGTTGACTTTTCAAGAAGGTTGGAATTTTGAGATTTTGTAGGCCTAGGGTTTCTACCAGTAAAAATGATTACCAATATGAGATTTGAGGATAGGTTGGATGGAGCAGACAACTTCAGATCGTGGAAGCATAAGATATTACTCATTATATTAGAGAATGAGCTCTTGGATCATGTTAAGCAAGTTCTCTCAGAACCAAAAAAAGAAGACGCCAAGGCAAAATACAAGAAGAATGAGATCAAGGCCAAGAGGATCTTGACAGAGTCAATCAAGGACCACTTGATTCCCAATGTATTAGAATTGAAGACACCAAAGGAGATGTTTGATGCCTTATCGAGACTATATGAAAACAAGAACACAAGCATGAAGCTAACCCTAAGGCATCAACTCAGAAACATGATGACGAACAAGTTAGATACAATTTCCACCTACTTCATGAGAATTTTGTAGATCAAGTACCAATTAGTAGCTATTGGAGGTTTCGATGATGATGCAAAGCTTGTGACAACAACTCTTGATGGCTTTCCTTCTTCTTGGGACACATTTGTTAATGGAATTTATGCAAGAAGTAAGTTGCCCAAATTTGACAAGCTATGGAGAGACTGTACCCAAGAAGAATCAAGATTGATATCCAAGTCGTAGAAAACGAATGATGAAGAAAACCAAGCTCTTGTTGCTCATGCGAAGAAAAGGAAAGAAAGAAGAAACACCAGTCCGAAGAAAAATAGAAGATCAGTTCCAGATCACAAGAAGGATGTATCCAAGATTAGATGTTTCGCTTGTCAGATGTTGGGACACTTTGCTTATCAATGTCTTCAAGGGAAAGGAAAGAGAAAACATCATGCACATGCAACAGATATGGAAAAGTCCACGTCTCAGAAGAAGACAAAGGAATCAAAAGATGAAGAGTATGTCTTTATCTCAGATCTCACATGTATTATCACTCAAGGAAGTGATATTTGGCTAGTGGACAATGGTGCTTCCAAGCACATGACCAGTTTCAAAAGTTCTCTTACAAAATTGACAGAGAAGAGTTCATCCCTTTAGGTGGAACTTGGGGATGATTCCAGGCATGCAGTAAAAGGAGTAGGAGAAGTGTCCTACCAGCTTGATTCAGGTAATTCTATCTCAATAAAGGATGTTTTGTTTGTACAAGGATTAAAGAAGAATATTCTTTCTATCTCTACTCTAGAAGATCGAGGATTCATAGTAGATTTTGTTGATGGCCAGGTCCTTCTATGGCCAAAGGGTTCAAGTGTAGATTCAACTACTGTGATTGGTGTCTGAGAGGGAGGATTGTATAAATTGAAGGGACACCTAGAACAAGCCCTTGCACACAATAGTTTTAGCTCTAGTGAGTTATGGCACCGAAGACTTGCTCACCTCAACTACAGAGCCTTACCAGTTTTGAGCAAGATGGTCACAGGTCTACCAGATATACAGGTAGAGAATGATGGAGTATGCAAAGGATGTGCACTTGGTAAAATATCCAAGGGAAGATTTTCAAGCAGTGACAATAGATCCAAATGGATCTTGGACATCATACATTCATATGTATGTAGACAAATGACGGTACCATCTCTAGGTAACTTTTTGTACTATGTCATTTTTATTGATGATTACTCACGTAAGATATGGATCTATTTCTCGAAAGAAAAAGATGAAGTTTGAATAAGTTTCAAGAATTCAAGACTTTAGTAGAAAATCTCTCTGGAAGAAATATTAAAATTTGGAGGTCAGATAATAGAGGTGAATACACCTCAAATGAGTTCAAATTTTTTTGCAGAGAAATAGGGATTAAGAGGGAGTTGCCAACTCCCTACAACCCCTGATAGAATGGGGTTGTAGAGAGAAAGAACATGTCAATTGTGAAAGAAGCTAAAGTGATGATCCATGACCAAAACTTACCCATGCATCTATGGGTAGAAGCATCCAGTACGACCATATATGTCCAGAACAAAAGTCCTCATAAGATATTGGGAACAAGACACCAGAAGAAGTATTCACCGGAAAGAAACGAAAAGTCAACCACTTGATATTTGGTTGTCCAATGTACATACATGTTCCCAAGGGAAAAAAAAATGAAGCTAGAGCCTTCAGGAAAGAAGGGCACCTTTGTTGGATACAATGAGACTTCGAAGGCTTATAGAATATACATCCCCAGACATAGACATAATGAGATCAACAAGGATGTTGCATTTGATGAGGAAGTAGCCTTCGAGAAATCTAGAGAGTCTCACATGGATGAGGACAAAGAGGAGCATGAGGCTCCAAGGGATGTAGTAATGATTGACTCTACTCCATAAGAACACATTCCAGAAGGTCAAAATGAGATAGTAGAGCCAGTAGAGCCAAAGATACCTATAGATCCACCCAAAGAAATTATAGTTACCAAGAAGAGACCAACATGGCTCCGTGACACTTTGTAGGAAGTTGAAGGACATGTAGCTCCCAGAGGCTCTTTCAAAGAGAGCAAGAGACCACACAAGTTTTCTAACTATGTGGCATTGATGAGTAAGATCATTGATTCATAACCTTCCACTTATGAGGAAGCTGCTAAGTAGCAAGTGTGGAAGGATGCCACGATGGAAGAGTATCAATCCATCACGAAGAATGATGTGTGGGAATTGGTTCTGAGACTAGAAGGGAAGTCAATGGTGAATTCCAAGTGGATCTACAAGATTAAGCATGTTGCAGACGACAACATAGAGGAGTACAAAGCGAGATTTGTGGCTAGAGGATTCTCTCAAAAAGAGGGAGAAGATTATGACGAGACATTTACTCCAGTAGCAAGGTACACTTCCATTAGAACTATTATTTATATTGCATATGTTATGGGATGGAAATTACGCCAGATGGATGTCAATACTACTTTCTTGAATGGTGTAATTGAAGAAGAAGTGTACACAGAGCAGCCATAAGGTTTTGTGATCCATGGGAAGGAGTCTCATGTTTGCAAATTGAAGAAATCTTTGTATGACCTTAAGCAGGCACCTAGGGCATGGTATGCCATAATAGACAGTTATCTGATGAGCTTGGGGTTTACCAAGAGTGATGTAGATCCCAACCTTTACTACAAGGTTGAATATGGTTGCTCATTGATTTTGGTATTATATGCGGGTGACCTATTTCTTACAGGGGATGAGAAGCTCATAGATGGGTGCAAGAGGGAGCTCACTTTAGAGTTTTAAATGAAGGATTAAGGTTTGATGCACTATTTCTTGGGATTAGAGTTGTGGCAGAGGCCAGATGAGATTTTCCTTAGCCAAGTATAATATACAGTTGAGATCCTGCAGAGATTCAGGATGATGGACTGCAAGTCCATGGCCACACTTATGGTTACGAATTTGAAGCTCTTGAGTGATTCATCTTTAGATTTGGTTGATCCCACAATGCACAAACAATTGATCGGATCCTTGATGTACCTATTTAACACCAAGCTAGATATATGCTTTGCAGTGAACACATTGAGCCAGTACATGGTTGAGCCTAGACATGTACATTTGGTAGAAACAAAGCATATGTTGAGGTACTTGCATGGTACGATTGGATATGGACTCAGATATGTCTCGGATGGTGAAGCAAAGCTGCAAGGTTATACAGACTCTGACTGGGCGGGGAGTTCAATGGACAAGAAAAACACATTAGGATGTTGCTTAAGTTTGGGATCAGGTATGATCTCATGGTTGAGTAGAAAACATACGTTAGTGGCACTCACTATAGCAGAGGCAGAATATATAACAACCAATGTTGCAAGTTGTGAAGCAACGTGGATTTAGAAGTTGCTTGCGGGGTTATTTGATCTAGAGTTGGAGTTGTTGATGAATGCAACTATGTGAGACATTCTCCAGCTTACAAGCCTGTGAGATGTGGATCATTGCAACTATGTGAGTCTTTCTCTTAGCTTACAAACCTGAGAGAAATCCCCTAAGAAGGGTACGTGGTTCCTGCCTGAGAAAGAGCTAGGAATGTATAGATGACCTCCTCCGTTAAGAGAGTTGAGAAGAACTCCAGATGATTATCTAGTGGGAAAGGCGATCTGTTGAGTTAGACATGCCTGTGGCTGAGCACAAGGTGAACGTGTGAAATCCCAAAGTGTTGGGTGCATTGTCATGCGAACAGAAATGAAGATGATGTATTAGCCTCCTCTGAGCAGCAGAGTTGATGAGAAAACTCCAGATGATTCTCCTGTTTGAGGCAGTGGGAAAGAAGATCTGTAGAGTGGACGTGCCTGTGGACGAGCACAAGTGAACGTGTGTAGATTTGGTTCTTCTATGTAATGAAGTGAGCCAGAGATATGACATCCTTATGGATGTGCCCCTAGTGGATGAGCACTAGTGGGTGTATCAGATCCTTTGCTATATGTTGTTCAAGAGTCAGACCTGCCTGTAACCCTAATTTTTATGTAAAAAGTACATGTTGGCCCCACCTTAATGAAATTAATAGTAAATGTAAAAGATAATTAATCTGGTTAATAATAATAATAATAATTATTATTATTATTTGAATTATTGATGTCGGCCCTATTGTGCCAATAGACACGTCATTTGATGTGACAAGTCTTATATAAATAAAGGTGAATCCCCATTGAGGAAACACACTTATTATTGTGTTATCTCATGATTTCAGATGTTGAGGTATGAAATTATGAAAATTGCAGCACCCTCTTGTGTGCTAGTTTTGGTGATGGTGTGGGAGGTCTTTCTCTTGAGAAATATAACAAAGGATTGGTTGGGTTTTCTTCCCTTGTTGATAAGGGTTTCCCAGGATACTTCTTGTGTACTTGTGCATGGATCTTCTTCTTGTGATCTTGGTTTGTTGCAGTAGTTATGGTTGAAGTAATTGTTAACAGAAAATTTAAAAGGATTACATGAGCCATAGCTCACTAAAAATTAACAAGAGACAACTTTGATATATTGTGATAATCAAACTTGTGTGAAGCTTTCAGAGAATCAAGTATTTCATGACAAGTCAAAGCATATAGAGATCAAATACCATTTCATCCGAGACATGGTGCAGAAAGGAGTAGTGGAGCTCCGGTACATATCCATAGATGAGCAGATAGTGAACATTCTCACTAAGCCTCTATCTAGGGCGAAGTATGAGTACTTCAAAGACAAGCTTGGCGTGATGCAAAATGTCCACCCTCATTAAGAGGGAGTTGTGATGTTTCTCCTACAATGGGCTCTCCCTTTGGCCAAGGGTTTCCTGGATCAGTTGTGAGAAGTGTTCGAGGGAGTAATGAGTAGCCTAGGACAAGTCTTGCCTACACCATGTGAAATGTCTAGGTGTGATTGAAACTTGTAGCGTGGTCTTGCCTACACCATGTGAAGTGGCTAGGTGTGATTGGGACCATGACGTAGCCTTGCCTAAGCCAAGTGAAGTGGCTAGGTGTGATTGGGGCTATGATAATAGTCTTGCCCATACCATGTGAAATGGATGGGTGTGATTGGGACGACAAAGAGAGGAGAAACATCATAGCACAATCATAATACTATGGTGGTAGTCTTTCCCATACCATGTGAAATGGATGGCTGTGATTGGGACTACTAGATGCTCATAGCATAGTCATAAGACTATGGTGGTAGTCTTTCCCATGCTATGTTAAATTGATGGGTGCGATTGGGACTACTAGATGCTTGCAGTGTAGTTGTAAGACTATGGTGGTAGTCTTGCCCATACCATGTGAAATGGATGGGTGTGATTGGAACTACTAGAAGAGAACATCATGGAAGAATACCTCCCTGGCTAAGAGGTAGTGTTGATGTTTTGGTAGTAGCGGGAGGTATTTTCTCTTGGACAACTTTTCTTAGAGAAGAAGAATATTTCAGAAGTCAAAGGAAGACCATTGAACAGTTGAAGAACACCTCGGAAGAGAAGTCGACCCACAGGAAAAAAGATAAAGTAAAAATAGAATTTTAGAAAGAGAAGACAGCTCTAGCTAAGTGACTTGAAGACTATAAATAAGGTGACATCTTGCTCATTTGTTCACTCGCTCGCACAACTAACTCATTCAAGAAGAAGGCATAAGTTTGAGGCAAGGAGAAAATGCAACTATTGCAACAACTAGAGTTGTCTTGGTGATTCTTGGTGGTTTCTCTTGTGCGCTATCTCTAGGAGGGGTGCACTAGCTTTGTGTGGTGCTGCAGCTGTAGTTGTCTGACCCTGCTAGGGTTTGACAAGAAGAAAGAGATAAGTTATTGTATCGAGGTTTCTTCATTATCAGTTTTTCTCTTGTGAAGAAGAGTTTGTTCATGGTTGGATTGTATTATCATAAAGAATCTATCTAAGAAAAGTTGGCTGGGTTTTTCCCCGGGTTTGGGGTTTTCCCAGGATAAATCTTTGTGTCTTCTTGTGCTTTTTTTTATCTTGCTTATAGTTTCAATATATGGTTGTTAAATGTAAAGGAAGATCTAAATACTCTGGTAAATCTATTGCTCTGAAAATTTAAGAAAATCTAACAAAAAGTAGATGCTAGGCCAAACATCATGTGTACTCCTTGGCTAGACCTTTTCCGACGAGGTACCGAGCACCCCAGACAAAGATCATATGCAAAAGTTATGCCCTTGAGAAGTTGATGTATTGACTACCCCCATCGGGACCCACAAACCTTTTGGCATTTCATCTTCCGGGGTTAGGGTTTTCTCATTAATGCTTCATGTTAAAAAGGCCTTTTGAGTCTCATTATAAACACATCTTCTTTCGAATGCTCATAACCATCAAAACTCTTCTCAAAGATAAACGACCACCATTCTAGCGAGTTCAATTCGCTTTGCATTCTACAGTTCTTGTACATTTCATTCATTAATAGAATTTGTGTATTACTGTATCTCTGTGTTTCTGTCATATATCTAAGTCTCATTTAGTTCCCTCATAAAATCCATATCAAGTGGGCATTCAATGTAAGGTGGACCAGGTCCATTATGTTTGTTATCATTAAATAGGGACCACTAGTTAGTTAGCATCGAACAAATATGAACAAATATAACGTGGCCTCATTAAAGAATGTTCGCTAGGTATTATGATTAGGGTTCTCTAGATAGCTATAAATAAGGATGGAGTACTCCTTATGGAGCATGTATTGGAATATATTGTATTAGAGCTTAGATCATTATGAGGTTGCTCCTTTAAAGATGCAAAGTGAATATGAATGGATTCTTCCATAAAAGGATCATTGTAAAGTGTTGCCCTACCTTTAGGGTATTTTGATAAATAAACATTGATGATTTATGAATATCTTGTTTGTGATTCAAGTTTAAGGGTTAAGGATTATAACACC
The DNA here is from genome assembly GCA_009831015.1 of Picea engelmannii. Lineage (NCBI taxonomy): Eukaryota > Viridiplantae > Streptophyta > Pinopsida > Pinales > Pinaceae > Picea > Picea engelmannii. Next base: position 1,955 of record WSFP011395547.1, on the reverse strand, counting down.
TTAATCCTTCTCTTTCGATGCAGGCTCTTTTAGGGTCTCCTCTTGTTCTCATCTTTAATTTCTGCAAGATTTGCCCCTATTACCTCCTTAGCCCTGTTTCATTGGTCCTTTAAGACCTCCAACCATTCTGCTCTTCAGGTTTGGGCTTTTTATGCTTTGGCTGGAGTGACCACTACCTCCTCTTCCTCCTATTTACAATTGGTGTGGATTACTCTCTCCTTGATATCAAAGCAGAGATTACTACCTTGCAATCTTTATATGTATAATTTTTTTTATAAAGAAATTCATAATAAGTTATAATTTGGATAATAGCGATGAAACAATACTAACTATGATTGGAATGTATGTGCAAAATACTTCCTATGATTGAAGCAACTTGTATGTGAAAAAAAAAGTAAACAAATGTTGATGTTGAGCTTACTATTCACATTCAAATATCACATTCTCCTCTAGTGTGATTAAGTAATTATAACAAAGAAACGAGTTGCCATTTCAAACTTTAAAAGGTTTAGAGACCTTATGTGTATGGAAGGAGTTTTCCTTTCTTAAATTAATTCCCCTCGACTCAGCCCATGCCATAAACCAATTATTCTTAAAACAACAATCCTTTTGAAAAAATTAAAAAAACCAATTATTCTTAAAACAACAATCCCTTTGAAAAAAATAAAAAAAACCAATTATTCTCAACAATCCTTTTGAAAAAATTAAAAAAACCAATTATTCTCAACAATCCTTTTGAAAAACATTAAAAAATTAAATTTAACCATTTGTTGCCATTTACACGGACACGCCTTTAGAGAAACGCATGGTATTATTAGAACTGTCACTCGAAAGCGAGTCAGCAGGAAGGAAGGCGCTTGAAAGGTCAGGTAGTCTGGAGGCTGATACTCCGAACTGTGAACTTATTCGGTAGAAATACACCGACTCCAATAGTCGTGCGTTCACAAAAAAATCAATTGAATTGGGATCAGCATTGTTCCAGTTGAAGGAAGGAAGAGGGGGAAGAATAGAATGGCGTTGCAGTGGGTCATGTTGGGGTATGTGGTGGTGGGAGAGGCGCTGGCTGCTCTGTTGTTGACATTCCCATGGCCGAGGATGCTCAAGACGCGTCTTGTCGCAACTCTTTCCTCTCTCCTACAGCCAGCAATGGGCATCGTGCCCTTCGCCATTTTTCAACTCCTCGGTAAGTTTTTTCAACAATACCCATTCATCTTTTATTTATACTCATATATGCATTGAATTGAACCTGAGACCTCCGTTCGGGTCAGATTTTATATTAGCTTACCCATAGCATTAGAGCCTATCTAGGGTTTTTGTGCGCAAATTTATTATTTTATTATTTCTTTCTAGAAATAAAAGGAATCTATTTATATACATGGCATTTCTAAAATCGGTCGCTTTGATTCAGTGTTCATTTTAATCTCAAGCTGCTAGATCCCTGACTTAATTGCTTACGTTTAGTATCAATAAAATTGGCATTCATCATGCTTATCGATACTGCCGTAGATATAATACTTTTACTGATACTTACAGGAGTAGCATCTATGGTGCCATCTGTCACTACTATACTATCCTCAAGACAGATTACATTCTATACAAACCAAAGTACATAGACATCGGATATCTATATGTGAACAGACAGGAAGTACCAATACTGGAGTAACAAGACTGGCTCTACTTCTTAGGCAAACTAGACTGGCTCTACTTCTTAGGCAAACTAGACTGGTTGTCATGGCATTTAGCTAGAGGTTGCTGCTCTTTGGCCACTTCATTCATGACGAATATAGGAGGCCTACGTTCAAACATCGCCTTCACCAGAATGGTCAGATCTCGTAAAGTTTTTCTTTCAAATTCACACAATTCTGAAAACATTACAAATCACTCGCTCCAGATCATTATTGAATTCTCACATCTGGGGCAGCATGAATTCCAGACTTTCTGTTATCTTGCGTTCA
>ML856849.1:11398-27377 GCA_009831015.1 Picea engelmannii | reverse complement strand
CAAGAAAAAGAGTACCTAGATAGCTGAAAAGGACTACTAATTTTGTTTTAAATATACTAATGAGTTTGACGTTAAGTTGACAAGTTATTTTGATTGGGCTGGAAATCTTGATGACAAAAAATCAACCATAGGATATACATTCAACATTGGATAGGGGATGCCTTGTGTAACTGTGCTAATAGTGAGGCATTTTGGTTGAGGAAAATTATTAAAGATATGAGAGAAGAATAGAAAATGTCAACAATTATCAAATTTAATAATCAAAGCTCCATCAAACTAGCCAACAATCATGTGTATCATTTCAGATGGAAGCACATCAACATCCAACATCATTTTATAAGGAAAAAGACACACTCAAAGGAGATTGATATAATTTATTCTAATACAAATGAAAATATGGTCATTGAGCCTCTTGGAAAGGCAAAGTTTGAAATATTTAGGAATCAATTAGGTTTTGTATAGAATTAAGGAGGAGTGTTGGAGAATAATGTCAAAATTAACATTTGGTCGTAGATGTTTATGGGATTCTCTATCTCTATAGATCTCAAGTGGTTTTCACTCAGTTGGATTGTTTCATATGCTATATATGTAATACTCATTTCATGAATGAATATGGAGAGAGTCTCACAATTGGTCTCACTATTATATGTGTGAATCAATATTTTTGTGTTTAATGTTAACTCTATCGAGTTCATTGATAAAAGGGGGTTTAAAATTGTGAAAAATGAATTCAATATATTGTAAGTGTTGGGGGATAATAGGTAGGAGGTTTATAGATATTGGGGGTATAAAAAAGTAATGTATCATAAAAATAAAGAACATCCCTTGTTGCAACTAATGTATTGTTCCTATCAGAAGATTTTCTTAGTAAAGAATTTAATGCGTCCCATTTCCTAAGCTAAAACAGGTTTGATCTAGATTCAAAAAGTTGTACATGTGGTCCTATTGGGCCCAATCACTAACTTGGACTAAGACACTTTCATACTTAAAATCGAGCGCACTACCTCTTCCTCCTCCTCCTCATATTGGAGAAGTTGGTGTTGCCTTGCTTTCTCTCAATCATAGGAATTGATGAGCAATCCAGTTGACCATTATCCTCAAATTTTCAATGACCAGTACATGGACACCCACCAACCCTAATTGGAATCCGTATGTTTGTTATCCTTTTTATATTATCCGTAATTCTTGTGATTCTTGTTTTTAAGGAATTTCACTCCTTCCTTTATTCGGATGACAAGAACCCAAACACATTGTAATATTACTCTGATAGTAATTCAATTATAGATTTAGGTTATCATACTGCCCAGCTGTAAATTCAACGGTTGACCTTATTTCTTCACCTTAGATAATCCAAACCTACAAATGAGTTAAGAATGGCCGTAATATTATGAGTTAAGAATGGTCGTAATATTATTTTATCTTTTCTGATTGACCAGATGATTGACTTAGTTGGAGTTGTGAATACTAAATCAAGGACTTGTCTAATTGTTTTAAGTCTTGTTTTTTTTAACATGAATTTGATGACATAACATAAATCTGTAAGTAATCACAATTTTATATTGTTTAAATTGTAATTTTTAAATCCAAAAATAAATTTAGCTTGTTTAAAAGTTCTTAGGACATTCACATTAAATAAAATTAACTACTCAATGTTACATATCCAATAAAATCAAACAAAAAATATCATATAAAAAACAAAAATATAGAACAACAAAAACATAAAACAGTTAAACTACAATCTAAATCAAATAAAAAATGACAATAATATATTTCCTCACCCATACTTTACTTGCATATGTTGTCAACTATATGTTGTCAACTAAACAATAGTATCCATACTACCTGGCCTGAAATACCACCGCATACGTTTAGTTGTTGAATGTTTAATTAGTGACTTTAGTTTTCTGGTTGTGAAAGATGAATCAAATTAGGGTTGCATTTCCGGGCGCTTGATATGGATCATTCAATAATAGAAATTTGGTACGAAGAATTGTTGAAATACAAGTTTGTATTACTTAAATTCTAATTTTGGGCACCTAAATCTTGAAATTAGTTTAAAATTGTTGAAATAGCAGTTTCACATTGAAGACAATTTTAATCTAATTAGACGAAAAAGTTTTAATCTAATTAGACAATTTTAGGCTATCTGATAACCCTGCATTTCCATGCATATAGCTTGTAGTGAATTAGAGCTCACTACAAGCTCTGATTCACTGTCAAGAATCAGAGCTGGTAGTGAGCTCTGATTCTTGACAGTGAATCAACTCACTACAAGAAGAACAAATTCTTGTGGAGATTCTTACAAAACCTCCCTGCAAATTTATTCTCTCTGCTATTTATACAGGAGGTTGTTAGAGGAGGAGGGTGACTTAAGGTTTTTGCGGAGATTTTTTTTTTTCAAGTGCACCTTTATGGTACAAATGCTATTTTTCATACCTCAAAGAAATTGTACCATTACTTAAATGTTCAAACACATTGTCACTATTCATTGCAGAGATAAGAGACTACAAGTTTTTGCAGAGTTTTTTACTCACTGTATCTTTGAGGTATATACACACTAGTCATATTATGAACAATACATAACCGGTGCATCAATGTTACAGTAGCATCGCATGCCTTATAATAAAATTACATGCACCGAATAAATCCCACCAATGCAATTGAACAGTACACATGGGGACGTTCATGAAAAATACAACACTAACACATCCATGTTTCAGAAGCACCACCATACTTTATAATAAAATTACATGGATTGAATAAATCACACTGGTATACTGAATAGTACCCCTGGTGCATATTTATGTCGAAAGGTGCATTGCGATAGGGTAAATAAAAAAAAATACCAAACCAATTTTCATTGTTACAATGCATCTCATGCTTCCAAACTCTCAAGAAAGAATCGATGCTCACCTTTCTTCCTAAGACACCATGTTTTCAGTTCTCTACACCGACTAGGATAGCTCCATTGGTGGATCCCACACATTTTCAAATTTTTGAAATTACCACCCATTTTCATTTCCTCTTAAAAGTGCAACCATGCCTTTTTGGGACATAAGTGACCAGGAAAAATATTTAATACCTTCCTATTTTAATTTTCATCCAATAAAAATTATAATTAAGATTGAAATTTCACGTTTTCTTCAAATTTGTTTTCACGCAGTGCTCCTGAACGGTTCATCTCACCCTGTAGCAGTGTGCACTATGTTAAATACACAATGCACACTTCTTTCGGTGTGTCCATATATGTTCACTATAGTTCCATTCAATCTAGTGCACTAGGATAAATTACCAAAAAACAAAGTGGTGGGTGTTAGAACCATTTTTTTTATGGTTAGAGTCACAGGTTTGTCCAATTTTTTTAGAGCCATGACTTAGTTTTTTGAAAGAAAAAAAAAAGTTTTCCTGGATATGTCGCAATTGGTGTGTCAAAGTTTATGAGGTTAGTGACAAAACTAAGGGATGGTTTGAAAAATCAAGGAATTTGGATAAAAGTCAGGAAAAAGGGTGTAAGGATTAGTCATGTTTGAATTGTATGGGTTTATCTTCTTAAATTTTGAGTCATGTCAAAATAGGGGAATTTAGGTACCAAAGTTGAGTCAAGTGGTTAGGATAAAGGTCATGTCAATATATATTATGAGCATCATTACCTAATCATGAAGTCAGAAAAGTGAACAATCATGGCACTCCTATCATTTGTACTTAGCACACTTCAAAAGTGTACTTGTTGCACGAGTTTGCTGCACAAATATTCAACCTACTTTCAAACTTCTTGTTGCCATGGATTTACCGTCCTGTTCCATGATTTCATTCCTTGTCCGTTCAAGAATAAATATTGGTCACCCTTCATGCTTCTCCATCACTTTTATAATTTGTGCATCGTCCATAGTTTTTCAACAATCTCTAGATCCCTTCGTTGCGTAAAAAATATTTGCTGTCAGTCGTTATGTAAGTACGTTATTTTGATTTTTCTTTGTCTCCTCCATTTATTTCATACATTTCTTAAAATTCTTCTTAGAGCTCGTTGTAAACTAGATTTTTTGAATGACTTGTTTCTTCTCAAAGTCATCCTTCCTTCTTCTAAACTACCTACTGTTGCGCTGATATTTTTGTTGCGCGCCAAGTTTTCCCACTCTGCCAAATTTTTTCATCACACTTTCCTGCCACGGCGAGTTTTCCACTACGTCAAATTTTTCCATGACACTTTCTTGCCACGTCGATTTTTCCACTGCGACAAATTTTTCCATCGCACTTTACTTCTGCGTTGAATTTCTCATTGCGTCCAATTTTTTGTTACTAATTTGTTTGTCATGCAAAGACTCTTGTTGCTACCTTTTCTTGCAGTTTCTACAAAGTTTATCATTCTTATTCATTGCATAGAGAGGGTATTACTATTTATTGTTGCGCTCTTGAAATTAATATACCAGTACCATGGAAACTTCCCAAAGAAAAACAAAGAATGTAAGAAGTGGTAGGGCCGTGAGGTTTGAACCTTAGGATTTAAAGTTAATAAATGTAGACTCGACGATCAAACATATTTTTAACAACCCGAATGTATTTGTTTCTGTGAAAGGATTCAAGGATATAGTGCATAACTAGCTGAGAAGTTCACCCTCAATTTTACTGGTGTCAGTGCAACAATTGCGGGAATCACTTTCCAAGTGACAGAGGAAACTATGTCAGTTGCGATGGAGATCCCTCTACAGGGATAAAAATGGTTTAAAGGTATTCCTTTAGATTTTTCATGTTATATGGATTTCATCAAGCCTGAATATCAAAATTGAAAAAATGGAGCTGACATTCCAAGAGAGTATCTTCAGGAGCCTTTTGAGAAACTTTTGAAGATAATTAGGAAACACTTCACCTGTGAAGGAAGATTTGACAAGGTGCATCCATACCACATCAAGTTACCGATGCATTTTACATGGAAAAATATCTTAAACTTACATTTCTTCTTGTGCTAAAGCCTGGGAGAGATGGTAGATAGCATCCAGACCAAATCTGATTAGCCAGAGAACAACTTATTCCATTTTTCATTAATTAATATGTTGGTGGTTGAAGAGTTGATAAATTTGAACAATGATTGGAATTTTCTTTTTTTTTTGGGCTAAAACTCCCAGAGACACTAAAGGAGACATTCCTCTATCTATTGATAAATAAGCACTTCATAGTTCATGGGAGAGATGAGGAGATGTTACTGAAATAAGAAAATGGAAAGAAATGGAAGACTCGTCATTCAGTCAGTCAATATCCCAGAAAAGAATCAAGTCAAGGTGTACTGATAAAACTGAGGATAGCCAAGCTCCCAGTAAACCGCACACTAGGTGCTTTTCTAGGATATTTCCCATACCCACAGTTCATCTAAAGCTTGTTGAATGTGAAAACCAGAGAATTGATGAGAAGTAGGAGGATTTAGGTGAGGAAAGTGAAAATACTCAAGAAGTGAAACATAAACTAAAGCAAGATCAACACATCATATCCCAATTTTATCAAGAAAACAGAGAACTGAGAAGGCAACCGACATAAAAAATTATTGAAACACCAACATCACAAAGTCAAGAAGGTTAGTTATCTCCTACCTCACCACCAACAAGGGAAAATAATATAAATTGTCTTAAAAGAAGATCACAGAGGCCCAAGATGTAATCATTTATCTTAGGGAGGAAAACAGGATGTTAGAGGAAAGAATCAAGGAACAATTCAAGGAATGCAGACCAGCTATTGATAATGCATGCACAGCTCTCTCTGGTGCTCAATTAAATTTGAAAAGATATGGGGATTTGTTGAGACAGATGGAGAATTTGAAAAGACAAATAGGGCCTTATAACTGCAGGTGACTTTGAACAAAGAATCTACATACAAATTAGATGATCCCATTCTCTGTAGCCAACTGTATTCATGCACACAACCTCTACATGAATATCTTCCATGCAAAATCACTGCGCAGATTTCACAACTAGCAGTTGCGCAGCAAAAGCTAGAATCTATTGTGCAGTGGTGAAAGTGTTGTCCAACAATACACATAATGTTTCATCACAACAATATGGTTTTGATTTGCCGAAATAATTTATGATTGTAGTTTGATTCCTAACATCTTAGTGTACCTTTACTTTCTATATATCGACTATTTTTATGTAAAAAAGGGGCACGTAGGAAAAAGTATAGATATTTTGATCCTCTGTGTAATTTCCTGAATCTAAAGAAATACAAATGAAAAAGTCTTTAATTCCTTAAGAAAAAGATTCTAATGGTGATGCTCTGAAGTTTGTACCTCTCCTTGTATGTATTTCCTATGTATTCATATTCATTTTCACTTCTCTTCTGTTTAAATTGGTAAATTTTAAAGTCTAGAATTCATCTAAGTGGTGCTCTAGACTGAACCAATTTAATTTTTTTTATCTTCCCAGCTAAGATCAGAATTCATCCACTACGTTGCTCTGATTTTGTTGTATGTTTATTTTCTTCTTTCTCCCTACATAATCAAATTAATTATTGAATTTCATCATATTGTTTATCCTTTGTTCCTCTGAGGATTTCTACCTACCAAGCATTGTTTCTTTGTTTTCAGGGGTTGACTCCATATCCATAGAAACACTATCTTTTGTCAGCAGGCTTGTTAAAAATCTACCTTGAAGTTTAAAGTCTAGCCACCTAGAAAAGAAACTTGTCTATCAGAGATCAATTCTCAAAGATATCCCTCTCTGGATTGGAAATGCTAGTTTCCAGTCTTAAAGTTGGTTTGTAGGTTACCTTTGTAGATTGATTTTTCAGCCCAACAATTTACTCAACACTAACAGTCCTCATCTACCATGTATGCACCTTTGTATTCATCATGGGTAAAAGGTTCCCTGTGCATAGGAGTTTTGAAAGATATAAGATTGGATGTGAGTGTCCTTGAAAGAATGTATATTAACTTATTATTTTTTCCCTTATTATAATTTATGACTAGATGAAACTACTACAAAATCCCCATCCACTTGTAGTGTATGGTTTTTTGAAGCTTACTCTGGGCCTACAAATAATATACCGGATGGTGATGGGTATGGATAATGGATTTTTGTCCCATTATATGGTGCTTACACTTATTAATATCTCGAACCAAGGCATATAATTCCTTAGCATATGTACGGTAGTTCAGGATTCCTCCATGAAACATTTCATAATGATAGTCTAATGGCTTACCTCCTTGTATCAAGACCGCTCCCATAACATAACCACTTTCATCCATCTCCACTTTGAATGTATTTTGCAATTGAAGCAATGAAATAAATAGTTATGAATCATCTTCCATTTCATCTCATCAAAATATTTCCACTTATTCTTTCCCCACTAGAAAATCTTACCACTAGTTATTTTGGCATGGAGTGGTGCAACTACGATTAAAATGGATTCTACGAACTTTTGTAGGTACCACACTTCCAAAAACATATCATAACATTAATGAAAATAGTAAGAAATAACCACTTGAGGATGGCCTCCATCTTCACAAGATCTATCTTTAGTTCCTCCCCACCAATCATTTTCTACGCAAAATACACCAATCACTACTGAGAAAACTCACATTTCTTAAGGTTAGTCAGTAGATGATTCTTTTTTAAAGCCTCTAATACCTGCATGAGCCATGAGATGTGTTTTTCCGAGGTAGATTTATAAATAAATATGTCATCCAAATACATTATTACAAATGAATATGAATAGGGATGCAATATATCATTCTTCAATCACATAAATGTAGTTGGTGCATTACATAAACCAAAAGACATTACCATCCATTCATAAAAATCTTGCCTTGTCTTGAAGGTGATATGCTAGGTGTCTTATTCTTTAATATCTACCTAGTGGTATCCTAATTCGGTACCCAACCTATTGAAGTACTCGGCATGGTACAATTGATCTAAAAAATCATCTATCCTAGGAAGAGGATACTAATTCTTGAGGTAGGTATTGTTCAACTATATATCGTCGATAGAAATTTTACAAATTCTATCGTTTTGGGAACTATGATGATAGGTGACCGACAAGGTGAGGTGTTTGGCCAAATTACTCCTTACTCTAGTAGTTTCTAAAATAACTTCTTCACTTCATCTTCTTCCAAAGTAAACTATCTGTATAGTTCAATATTTTGTAGTGGGGAGTTATGAGTCAATTGTATCTCATGATTTACTTCACTCCTAAGTGGTAACCATTTAGGCTCCTGTAACACTCCTATTTATTTCGACAACAACTCCTCCAACTAACATTTCTATCCTTTATTATATCCCTCTAGGGATGCCTTTACTCTTAGAAATTCTTCCCCTAGATGATTCTCTCTTAGGAAAAGAAATACAAATTTTCTACTAGAACTAATCAACATTTATATTTTTTATCAATTACTGGAGAGATATTTCATTTACTTTTGTGTGCATGTATTATGAAATACTTCCCTTCCTTAATTAGGTGGTATTGTATTTATATCCTCGTGAATATCACATCCCTTATATACAATAGTAGTTCCCAAAAACTGCACCACACACATCAATGGATACTATACCTAATTCCAACTCATAAACAAAATATATACTTATAATATATTTTATCTTGCACTATATAGTGACCTTGAGATATGCATCATTGTTTACCCATCCCAATGGATATGGGCTAGGATGACCATGCACTTCCAATCTAAGTTTGCTAACCTAGATATTAATATGGAATATGTTTCCCATATTCTTATCTTCCTTGTCATCAAGGATACTCACATTTAGCTCCTTTTTCATTAAAGTGTATACAATATTCTCATCCACATGCAACATTATCTCTACCAATTTTCCTAAATCCATTCCTAGTAGGTTATTCTTCTTTCTATTCTTCTTATGGTTATTTGAATTCATCTCTTCATGTGGATTCCAATACTTATCTTCATTATGACCATCAATATTACAATGGTTTCATTAGTTGTTTGGATCTTTACACTAATGTGGAATATCTATATTTTTCGTATCCCTCCCTTTCCACTTATTCTTCCCCTCCTTGGAAGCATCTTGGTGGTATCTATGTTTAGAGTCCCTTGATTGTCCTTTGTTATGGCCTATGTTCTCTACATAATGTGATTGCACACAAGCCTCATAAATGGTCATAGGTTTGAAGAGCATCACTTGTTTCCATAGATGGTTGTGTAGATCCCCCATATACATCATGAGTATTTCTAGTTTCTTGGGATATATACCTAGGATAATCACCATTTTTGGGAACTTGGTGTTTTCCTCTTGCACACTTTTCCTTTTCCTCTACCTGAAGTGATTGAAATGGATCCACTAGTCCTATACATACCTAGTAGGGTACAAGTGTGACTTGATGTTGGTTTTAAACACCTCCCTATTAGTAACTAGTGGATCACTCGCTAACTTGACCTGATTATTTGTTGGATCTCGAATCACATTTTTTGTATATTGTTACATTCCTTTAATATTCAATAGGGTTTCAATGTTTGGAGCCCATATTGTGTAATTTGATCCATTTAATATTACAGGATTTATCTTCGAATCCATCTTCGATATCTAGAAAGATCAGATATGTTTATATAAGTTATAGTATGAAAATTGTCAAGAAATTTGGACTTCTAGGATAAACCTAACATAAGAGAGGAAGAAATATTTAAGCTCAAAATAAATGACAAGGAAAACAAACAGTGCACAAAGATTTTACCCTGGCAACCCAAATGAGAAAACAAACATTCTTTGAGTGTCTTGCTCTCTTGTTGTCTTATTCATTCATAATACAAGGTTACATGCCTAACCTTGGTCTACACCTAAGACACAATTGACATCATACATTCTTTATTTACACAAGAATTACCCTGTAGCCAATTTTGATTACATCTACATGACCAACAACCTATTGTTATCATTAGCATGAAGATCAACTTAATATGAATACAACTATTGGTACATGGGTAGACCCAGGGTTCAATGCTACAAAAACACACCAACAAAACCCTAACTACCGGTCATTTCGGCAACAACTACGAAGCAGATGAAGTCTCACCTGAGGTAGAGGAAGGGGTGGTTGCAGGACTCAGATGTCTGCAACCTTAGCTGGGACACAAACCTATGATTCTAGTATTTAACAGAGCACTCAATAGTAAGCCTTCATCAATATTTAACCAATATCTACTCCTCAGATAAAACAAAGCATCAAAACATTCACCCAGATATAATGTATCTAAGCACTTAACATAAGGAATTAGATCATATCTAGAAGATTCATGAACTAAGAAATCTCACAGAGGTCATATATAGCATCCAGATTCATCATAAGCACAAAGTATAAACATAACTATCTATCTATCTATGTCAAACACTTAGCAGATAACACATAAGTACACCAACAAATCACACAAAGCAGAGAAAAGAAACATATACATGGTTCACCCCCACCCTGGGGCTACGTCCACCAACTCGTCTTCTTTATTAGCTTCTCTAATTAGATACATGCACAGAGCCACAAAAACATTACTCTGCATAGGACAAGAGATCTCCACACCTCACTAGATCCTCCTTGCTTGCGTTATAACACAAATCCCTTCATAGTCTATCACAACCACTTGCACTTAGCTCTGGAAGTCTCTCATAGTATGAACAAAGCATTTACAAGCTACACTTGCACTTAGCACAACATCACATAGATGCCTCTTCTCCTTTTTCCTTACATCGCCGAGACATCAATTTATATATTATAAAATAGGCCTAAGCATGGGTAAACCCCTGGGCCGACATTCCCATACCCGTTAAATATTCCCAAATCCCAAAAAGGACCCAAAAAGAGGTCAAGATCCTGTGATATATTCTTCGTCTTGCACTCGGCCTTCGATAGGCTATCGAAGTCCAAAATGGTCAAACTTGACCAAGGATCGCTCAAAACTTGGTCGAGGGTCAACAACAACACACCTTATTTGTAGGATTTACAATAGGTAAAACCTTAAATAAAGGAACCCAAAAATGGTTATAGATCCATGCAAAGCATTGGCTAGAAATATCACAAATCTCAGTATTTTTTTACAATGGAATATTAGGTTGGATTACTAGTTGACTACTAGTCGACCTCCATTTATTCTTTATTCAGTTTCCACTTGACCAATTGTCGAACTCTTGTCGGTTGACCTATTTGAATTGTTGTGGATTACTTCAACTTGAACTTTTCCCAGTCAATCAACCTCGAATTTTGAGTTTAACTGCTATTCCATCCATCTTGACTTGACTTTCCTTGCAAATAATATACCAACTCAACATTATCCCACTTGTTTACTTCTTTCTTGAAACCAGGAGTTTCTGAAAAAAAACTCACATACCTAGGGTAACAATTCCCATTGCCTCTCTACACCAAGAGAACTTCACAAGACTCCCAAAATTGGTTAAAGGGTTTGCTATGTTTTCCAATGTGTCTACGTTCTCTAGTAGCACCTTGTTTCTTTCCACCATGTCTCTCACAAAATGGTATTGTACTTCAATATGCTTAGTCTTGGAATGATAAGTTGAGTTCTTTTCTAGATATATTGTTCGTTTATTATTTCAATTTATCTTCATAACTCTCTCCTCAAACCCAATCATTGAACATAGTCATTGTATCCATACTTCTTCTTTTCTTCTATGAGTGGCTACCATGTATTCATCTTCTATTTTTTACAAGGATATGACCTCATCTTGCTTACTCTTCCAACTGACTACTCCATCGAACATATTGAACACATATCCACTGGTCGACCTTCATTGATCCAAATCTCTAGCTCAGTTGACATCGATAAATCCATGTACATCTATTTCACTGACATTTTCAAGCTTCCCTTGGTAGCATATAACATAGTATTTTGTGCCACATAAATACCTGAATACTCTCTTGAAAACTATCCAATGCTCCTTTCCAGGCGTCGGCATGTATTTGCTCAACACTCCCATTGCATGGGAAATGTTTGTTCGAGTTCATACCACTACATACATTAGACTACCAAAAACACTTGCATAGGAGAGTAGGGCTAACTAAAAGGGATCAAGGCTAACTATTGAACTTGCACACCAAATAATTATTTCCCTTTACTACAAAACCTTTAGGTTATTTCATGTTGATTTCATCTTCTATATCCCCATGTAAGAATGTTGTCTTCACATCTATATTTTCTATTTCCAGATCAAATGATGCACCTAGAGACATTTATACTCTAATGGAAGTTAATTTTGTGGTAGGGGAAAAAATATCACCAAAGTTGACTCCCTCGACTTGGGAATATCCTTTCACTACCAATCGAGCTTTAAATTTCTCAACTTGATCTGTTGTTTTCGTATTCTTCTTGAATACCCACTTGCTACCAAAAATATTTCTTCCATTAGGTAATTTGAATAAATCCCACGTCTCGTTCTTATGCAAGGATTCCATCTCTTCGACCATGGATTCCTTCCAGAGTCTACCCTCTATCGAGTTGAATACCTTCCTGACTGACTTGGACTCCTTGTTAGTGGAAGATAACACAAATGTGGAATGAAAGTCAGGCTAACTATACCTTTTGACTAATTTTCTTACTCGTTTAGACCTCCTTACTACTAGGTTCAGTTATTCCAACTCTTCATCTACTTCAGTCGACTCATCAAAATCATCTTCTTCTTTGTTCCTCGGTTCAAAACTCACTTTCTCTGGGTTATTCTCTGTTTGAACCACTTCAGACTCATACTTCCTTTTGACTTCTCTGAAGACTACATATCAACTATACACTATTTTCCTTTATGAAGAATCCTATAGCTTATCTCATTTCATTCCTTGTTTGTATCCAATGAAAATACACTTGAATACCTTATTGTCCAGCTTGCTCCTCTTTTCCTTGGGAACATGAACAAATGCATCATAGAAAAATACATTGAAATGCGAGAGAGAAGAATTCTAACCAGACCATACCTCATGTGGAGTCATGTCAACTAGTGTTGATGAAGGAGACATATTCACTAGATATTTTGTAGTGTCAGTTGCCTCTTCCTAGAATTCTTGTGTGAGCCTATCACCACTGATCATGCTCCTTACCTTGTCCATAAAGATTTTGTTCATTCTCTTGACAAATCCATTTTTCATGGTGTAAATGGTGTGGTATTTTGGTGTGCTATTCCACACTGCTTGGAGAACTACTCAAATTCGTTTCCACATAATTCACTTACGTTGTTAGTTCTCAACACCTTTCTCTTCTTATCTGTATACTTTTCCACAAGAGACTTAAACTCTTTGAATTTATCAAAAAACTCTTATTTCCTCCTTAGGAAATATATCCATGTATTCCTAGAAAATACATATATGAAGGATTCATAATACAGGCATCCACTGAGTGAAGGAACTGATATAGGGAAAAACACATCACTATGAACCAATTCTAGAATCTAATTTTCCCTTGTCACTCTAGATGGGAGCCTCACCCAACTTTGTCTTCCATATATACAATGTTCACAAAAATCAACTTCTAAATTACATTCAACAAAACCTTCGACCATACCTTGAAGTAGTTTTTCTCTAATCTATCCCATCCTATTTGTTGATTTTTTAATGACAAAATAATAAATATTTCAT
Source organism: Picea engelmannii (assembly GCA_009831015.1). Classification (NCBI taxonomy): domain Eukaryota; kingdom Viridiplantae; phylum Streptophyta; class Pinopsida; order Pinales; family Pinaceae; genus Picea; species Picea engelmannii. Next base: position 13,802 of record ML856849.1, on the reverse strand, counting down.
TCACACATTTCATCAAACACTTAGCAACCTAGAGATAATTGTCTTCTTAAATTTCAAAAATGCATACCCATATTCAAAAATTTCTATAAGCAGAAATACACATTGTTAAGCAAAATATGCAGCGAAAATGCACAATGGACAACAACCCATAACTCACAGAAATTTAGGCAACTGCCAAGGAAAACCCCAATGTGGGGAAACCCAATGAGAGAGAGAAATCTTATTATTTTTCTTCAGGAAAGTTCAGAACAACATCAATAACACCTTTTCAGCCAAGAGAAATACCTCTTACAACACAAAACTGTCCCCCACAAATCTGTCTTGAAAACCATGCCATAGTCCATACAACTATACGGATTTGCTGAAATTTGGCACCTTGAAATTCATGCCACAACAGGCTATTGTACCTTCTCTTCTGTACGACCATCCTCCTTTAGAAAATTCTTCAAGGATGCCTCAAAAATTATGCCCAAGCTTGCCTCAGTTTTCATGCTTCAAGAATGTTGTTGTACGGCCTGTACGGATCCATGCCGTATGGCCTGTCCCAGCAAATAACACTGCTGCAAATCAAAACAGAAAAAAAAGCCTCCTTGGGATTTGTTCCCTAGCTCTCTTGGGAATCGTTCCCTTCTTGATGTTCACTTTCCTCTCTCAAGCAATCTCTCAACTTCTCCTCTCGTCTTCTCCGGTGTGTCTTTCTCACATCGCTAAGCATGTATATGTACTTTTCTCTTTTCCCAAGAAACCCTAACTTACATAACCAACTCAATCTAAGGGATATCATAAGTCTAATCTGAGGGATCATATTTAATGCTCCTCATTAATTACAAAATAAGTAATAAATGCTCATTAAATACTTTTTAGGTCCCACAACTTAAAAACACTTTAAGTTATAAAGTACATTCACTTTATAAAAGAACTTTATTTAAAAAGTCACTTTACAAATAAAACATGTCTAGGAAGTATGACTTTATTTCCTCCCCATGAAAAAACACAAAAACATGAATGAGGACATCCCTTGTTATATTTCAACACTCCCTCTTAACAAGGAATGTACTCGTTTCCATCTCCATCATCTGGTCCCATCATACTGTGCTCTGTAAAAGCTCCCTCTGAACCTGGAGCCATCTGGAACACCTGCACAAAACTCGAACTAGAAGATCTTCTCCTGGAAACCTCCTGGAACCCTGAGCTCACTTCATCTTGAGCATCGGTTCAATCAACTTGGCTGAGCCTTCTACCAGTTCTCAGAAGAGACTCACTCTCTTCTCTCGGAATGCAATACTGATACCTTGGCGCCACCGCAGTCTCAAAAGCCTCCTCACGCTCCTCATCTGACGTTGAATCACACATCATAGGCTGTCCTCTCAACATATACAACCTATCCACCCGATTACTGATCAATTGCAGCTCTACCGGATCCACTCCCTCTCTGTAGATAAAGACATGGTTCCTCTTGAACAATACGCAATATCCTACATCTTGCAAGGATGAGACTGAGAGTAAGATAACACTCAACCCTGGAACAAAGAGAACTCCATCAATATCCAAGAGTCCCCCAAACTCGAGTTGGAATATAACATTCCCAACTCCATGTACAACTCTTGCCATACCACCTCCATTTACCACCTGTCGACTAGGACCAATCTCTATAAAGTCTGGGAATACTCACCAGATTCTCGTCATGTGGTTAGAGGCTCCGCTATACACAACCCATCTAACATCACCTCTGAATTCTCCACTGTCGACACTGGAAACTAGGGTAACCAAAGAAAATTCCCTATCGAACTTTGAAGCAAAGTCCTCTATGGTTGCTATAGCAGCTATATCAGGCTCCTCTGACTCCTTCTTCTTCTTCTTCCTCTCAGGACATTGAGAGGCAAGGTGCCCCAAATTGTTACAACAAAAGCATCTGACTTTACTCAAGTCCCTTGCGGAACTTCCTTTCTTCTTGCTCTTTGCCACAAGAGCAACATTCTCATCAACTATGTCTGTCTTCTGATCACTGCTCTGAGATCTTTCCAGAATCTCCTCCTGAGTGAAATCATCCCATAGTCTGCTCCAATCTGGTAGATGCTCATGACTCACCACGCACTTCACAAAGACTTCCCAATATTTGGTGAAGCCATTTAAGGCTATCCTCACCAACTCGGAATCTGAAATGACCTCTCCAACAGCTGCCAACTCATCTTTAACTTGAGCCACCTGGGTAAGATAAGAAGAGACACTCTCCTCCTTACCCATCTTGGTATCATGCAACGTTTCCTTCAAGGCCATCTTCTGGTTCTCGTTCTTTGCCTCGAACAAGTTTTTAAGTGCATCCCACATTTCCTTGGCAGTCTTTTTCTCAGCCAAGTGTGGGATAAGGTGATCCTTCACCCCATCCAAAATAATCCTCTGAGCT
>ML856849.1:0-11348 GCA_009831015.1 Picea engelmannii | reverse complement strand
ACTTTATTTAAAAAGTCACTTTACAAATAAAACATGTCTAGGAAGTATGACTTTATTTCCTCCCCATGAAAAAACACAAAAACATGAATGAGGACATCCCTTGTTATATTTCAACACTCCCTCTTAACAAGGAATGTACTCGTTTCCATCTCCATCATCTGGTCCCATCATACTGTGCTCTGTAGAAGCTCCCTCTGAACCTGGAGCCCTCTGGAACACCTGCACAAAAATCGAACTAGAAGATCTTCTCCTGGCAACCTCCTGGAACCCTGAGCTCACTTCATCTTGAGCATCAGTTCAATCAACTTGGCTGAGCCTTCTACCAGTTCTCAGAAGAGACTCACTCTCTTCTCTCGAAATGCAAGACTGATACCTTGGCGCCACCGCAGTCTCAGAAGCCTCCTCACGCTCCTCATCTGACGTTGAATCACACATCATAGGCTGTCCTCTCAACATATACAACCTATCCACCCGATTACTGATCAACTGCAGCTCTATCGGATCCACTCCCTCTCTGTAGATAAAGACATGGTTCCTCTTGAACAATACGCAATATCCTACATCTTGCAAGGATGAGACTGAGAGTAAGCTAACACTCAACCCTGGAACAAAAAGAACTCCATCAATATCCAAGAGTCCCCCAAACTCGAGTTGGAATATAACATTCCCAACTCCATGTACAACTCTTTCCATACCACCTCCATTTACCACCTGTCGACTAGGAACAATCTCTATAAAGTCTGGGAATACTCACCAGATTCTCGTCATGTGGTTAGAGGCTCCGCTATACACAACCCATCTAACATCACCTCTGAATTCTCCACTGTCGAAACTGGAAACTAGGGTAACCAAAGAAAATTCCCTATCGAACTTTGAAGCAAAGTCCTCTATGGTTGCTATAGCAGCTATCTCAGGCTCCTCTGACTCCTTCTTCTTCTTCTTCCTCTCAGGACATTGAGAGGCAAGGTGCCCCAAATTGTTACAACAAAATAATCTCACTTACTCAAGTCCCTTGCGGAACTTCCTTTCTTCTTGCTCTTTTCCACAAGAGCAACATTCTCATCAACTATGTCTATCTTCTGATCACTGCTCTGAGATATTTCCAGAATCTCCTCCTGAGTGAAATCATACCATAGTCTGCTCCAATCTGGTAGATGCTCATGACTCACTACGCACTTCACGAAGACTTCCCAATATTTGGTGAAGCCATTTAAGGCTATCCTCACCAACTCGGAATCTGAAATGACCTCTCCAACAGCTGCCAACTCATATTTAACTTGAGCCACCCAGGTAAGATAAGAAGAGACACTCTCCTCCTTACCCATCTTGGTATCATGCAACTTTTCCTTCAAGGCCATCTTCTGGTTCTCGTTCTTTGCCTCGAACAAGTTTTTAAGTGCATCCCACATTTCCTTGGCAGTCTTTTTCTCAGCCAAGTGTGGGATAAGGTGATCCTTCACCCCATCCAAAATAATCCTCTGAGCTTTATCTTCCTTGACCTCATGCAAGTCCAAAGCAACAAGATCTGCTGCAGGAGCTGCTACAACAGAGTTGACATAGCTATAGATCTTGTTCTCTTTGAGAACGACTGATAAACAAACCTTCCACTGCAAGTAGTTGGAAATGCCTTCCAACCAATCCTCATATCTAATGCTTGCATCTATATTCCCTATCTCAAATCAAGGAAAACAATCACACCCTTTTGCCCAAATATCACACTGCCCATTGTCAGAGACAAAGATCTGATACCATGTTGATTTTTTAATGAAAAAATCATAAATATTTCATTCACACATTTCGTCAAACACTTAGCAACCTGGAGATAATTGTCTTCTTAAATTTCATAAATGCACACCCACATTCAGAAATTTCTATAAGCATAAATACACATTGTTAAGAAAAATATGCAGTGGAAATGCACAATGGTCAACAACCCATAATTCACAGAAATTTAGGCAACTGCCACGGAAAACACCAATGTGGGGAAACCCAATGAGAGAGAGAAATATTATTATTTTGCTTCAGGAAAGTTTAGAACAACATCAATAACACTTTTTCAGCCAAGAGAAATACCTCTTATAGCACAAAACTGTCCCCCACAAATCTATCTTGAAAATCGTGCCACCATCCATACAGTTGTACGGATTTACTGAAATTCGTGCCACAATCAGCTGTTGTACCTTCTCTTTTGTTCGACTATCCTCCTTCAAAAAATTCTTCAAGGATGCCTCTAAAACCATGCCCAAGTTTGCCTCGATTTTCATGCCTTAGGAATGCTATTGTACGGCCTGTACGGATCCGTATAGTACGGCCCGTCCTAGCAAATAACACTGCTGGAAATCAAAACAGAAAAAAAAATCCTCCTTGGGATTTGCATCCTAGGTCTCTTAGGAATCATACCCTTCTTGATGTTCACTTTCCTCTCTCAAGAAATCTCTCAACTTCTCCTCTTGTCTTCTTCGATGTGTCTTTCTCACATCCCTAAGCATGTATATGTACTTTTCTCTTTTCCCAAGAAACCCTAACTTACATAACCAACTCAATCTAATGGCTATCATGAGGGCTCATATTTAATGCTCCTCATTAATTACAAAATAAGTAATAAATTCTCATTAAATACTTTTTGGGTCTCACAACTTAAAAAAACTTTAAGTTATAAAGTACATTCATCTTATAAAAGCACTTTATTTAAAAATTCACTTTACAAATAAAACATGTCTAGGAATTATGACTTTATGTCCTCCCCATGACAAAACACAAAAACATGAATGAGGACATCCCTTGTTATATTTCAACACTATTGTGCCATAGCATGGTCAAGTTGACTTGACGAATCCTTGTCAAGCCAGTTTGAATTGACTTAGCCTAAGTTTATTCAAGTCAAGTCAAATTTGAGTCGAAATTCCCTAACAATTTGTATAGGGTTCCAATATGAACTCCTTTCATTAATACCATCATACTTCTAACCATCGTGAATGTATCCTTCTAAAATAGAGTGCTCACACCTGCATCACTAATCTTATTGATAGATATTAGGTTTTTGGAGAAACCCTGAATATGTATCACACTTGGAAGGGTTCTACTCCTTCCATCATGTATTATTAGTCAGACTATTCCCAGTCCAACAATTTTGGTTTTCAAATTGTCCCCCAAGAACACATCTCCTCCTTCATATCGTTCATATTTGCAAAACCATTCTCTATGTGGTGTCATATGATAGTTTGCTCTTGAGTCGATCAAATGGAAATCTTGATCCGTCTGTGTACTGGTCAACACCATACACACATCACCTCCTTTATATGGAGTACTCTTTCTCTAAGTCAACTGATTCTCATCGGATCATGTACTAAATTCCATTTCCTTTGAATTTCAATCCCCTTTATAATTCCTATCTTTACTACATTTCCAACATATTCTCATCTACTGAATCAGGGATTTAGATCTACCCTTTGACTTGGACTTTCTATTGTAGAATTTTCCTTTATCTCTATCAACCGATCAACCTCTCACCACTAATGCATCTTTGGTCAATCCTTCCATTTTCTTCCACTAGTGCTAATTTGGTTGAATTACTCCCTATACCCACGACTAATCTATCTTAATAGTCTGGAAAATAACATAATAGGATAATACATTTCTCCTCCTCGGTGATTTTTATATCCACCAAAGTTAAATGGCTTATTATGGTATTAAACACATTTAAATGTTGAATCGCCGAAATTTCCTCAGTTATCCTTAGAAGATACAGTTTCTTTCTAAGGAACAACTTATTTACCAAGGATTTTGACTAGTACAAGCTTCTCAACTTACCCCACGGTTTCTTGGTTGAATCTTTACCTGAGACATTCAACAACACCAAATATGCAAGAAAAAGTTGAATAATGCTTATTTCTCTTCTTTAGAGTTTCTCCCATTTTCCCCTTAACATACCTGCTAGAATGGTACCTAGACAAAAAATTTCCCATTATTCTTGATCTACAAGGAGATCTTCAATTTTAAGCTTCAAGAGCTAAAAAATATATCCATTGAATTTTTTGATCTCTATTCTCAAGCTACCTGCCATTATTTAAGTACATATTTAAAGATCTTTGACTTACAACTCTTATTGGTCCTAGGGTTTAGCTCGGATTCAAGGTTGTTAAACCAAGCTCTAATACCACATGTCAGGAATTTTTCACTTCCATGCTAAACCTAACAAAAGAGAGGAAGAAATATTTAAACTCAAAATAAATGATAAGAAAACACACAGTGCACAAATATTTTACCCTAGAAACCCAAATGGGAAAACTAACATTCCTTGAGCATCTTTATCTTTTGTTGTCTTATTCATTCAGAATAAAATTTTACATGTCTAACCTTGTTCTACACCTAAGACACAATCAACATCATACCTTCTTGCTTTACACAAGAACAACCTTGTGTCCAATTCAATTTACATCTACATGACCAACAACCGACTGCTAAATATTAGCATGAAAACCAACTTAATATAAACACAATACACATTGTTTATAGGCTTTACAATAGGTAAACCCCTAAATAAAGGCACCCATAAATGGTTATAGATACACACAAATCATTGGCTACAAACTCTGGGAATCTATGGATTTTGTTACATTCGACTACCAAGTTGGATTACCAGTCGACCTACATTTGATGTTTAGTAAGTTTCCACCTGACCTCATGTCGACCTCTTGTCAATTGACCTCTTCAACTTGATGTAGATTACTTCTAATTCAACTTTTCCTGGTCGATCCACCTTGACCTTCAAAATTCACTTCCATTCAATCCACCTTGACTTGAATTTCACTGCAAGGAACATAACAACCCAACAGAAATCGCCATCCCAAAGTCAATCACATAAAATATCAAACTCAACATGATCCACGGATAAAAAAAAACTAATATGAAATAGATAAAAAAAAATATAGATAATAAAAAAGGAAAATATTTTTTGAATATAATAGGTGGTGTGTAAAGATGCCATTATGGTACTTATGCACAACAGATTATAATCATAACATCACAATGCATATTGGACATCTTGTACAACAACAAGAATCACATGATAATAATGAGCCATCAGTTCTTCTATTTATATCTTTGAGATCTAACCAGCATCCTTGGAATTGGGAAGATCTTGTCCATGTATATCCGTCTAGGATTATAGTTGACTTCATTAAATCTATGCTATCTAGTTAGTTCAATAAGAATGCTTGACCTAACTGTCCATGAGTCTAGCTCGTAGTTGTTTTCTTGGTTGGTCAATCCACCAACCAACTATCTTTTATTGTCCAACCAACAAGCTTAACGACTGCTTGAACGAATAATGTAGATATATATTTGATCACCTGACGAACTATTTCTAGATCTAGGTCAACTAGTCGAACGACTATTTCTAGATGTAGCTCAACCACCCAACCAATTGATTCTAGTAGAAGTGTGATGAACCATCAAAACTTGATGTTCCAACGTGACATCCACTTTTGTTTATATTTTAAACAAAGATTGTGAAGGAATGATAGAATTGGAAGTTTGTTACTCTTTCTTAGGATCTTTTTTCAACTCCTTTTTTGGGTCTTCACTATATCTTAATTTATCATATGATCCAACTTCTGAGTTAAATCCACCATCCTCCTAGAAAGATCCAAAAATTTTCACTAAAGATACCATGAGGAGGGCCATGTTGCGAGATATGTTAGTAACTTGTTCTTCCAACATCACAAATATGTTTTCTACTTCATCCCAAAGGCTATTATGACTGGAATCATTTTCCATGGGTAGTGTTATATGAATTCCTTCTTAATCCAATTCCTATATCTTTCAATTTCCCACAAAAAACCCAAAGAGAACTGCTATGATAGTAATATGATATACAAATTGTAATGGATATTCCACTAGAACAATTTCTCACAGTAAATCTAATAATATTCTAAAATATTTTATTATGCAAGTTATTTCCTTAGATCTTAGATTTATTATTACTATATTATAAATTCTCAAATTTATGAAATAACTAAAATCCAAAAATGAAAGGAGAATCAAATGGAAACACCATCCACACAAATGAACACATGGTGTGACCTAGGAAAGATGATATGATAGAAAACCAATCTAGAAGGTGAGGCCTATTCTTTTCTCTCTTTTCTTCAGTTATGAAATGCAAGTACAATGAAAGGGACACTCACTATGGAGTCCTTCAACACTATGACCTGAATAGTTTCTATAAAATCTTCTACCTAAATCCTATATTCTCTACTCAACTATGGAACAAGTGCAATGCTAAAAAAAATGGAATCAATTCTCTTCTTATCAACCTAGTATTTAACATAGTTTGATAGTCATTTAGGGTTAGGGTTTTTTATGTCTTAACCCTCAATTATAATGTTAGAATTTTGGTCCTTCTAAAATATTCTTGAAAGTCCACATGTGACTAGCCCCACGTGTGTAAGTAATGGGGGACAATGTGGCATCCACATGGTACTGTGGTGGTCAACATGGTAGGTCAACTTGTGAGAGGCATCACTACCATGTATGAAATGTGATTGAGGTGATATTCACCTCATTGGAAAGCTCTTAATGTGTGGAATAGTGTCGAGTGTATTAGAGACATGCTCACAAATGTTTGGCCCCCAAAAGTTTTGTTTGATGCCTCGAGCTAGCTTTGGAAGGTTTTGGACCCCAAATATCTAATATAATACTTGCCACTAAAATCGTCCCTACATGTTACTTCCTCTAATTTTACATTGAGAAAGTATCAATACAGATGAAAATTTATATAATGATCAATCATGAATCAGATAGATTATTTCCAACTAGTTTATCTCCTAAGTTTTTATAGTGTGAGAAGTAGTGCATTTATTTTGAAACAAAACTTCATGTATTTATATTTGTACTATTGCATTGTTGACGATCAATCCTAGTAATTTTTTGATGTTTGGAAAAAATATAGTCTCCAATATATTTCACATTAAATAACCACAATTACTTCTTTATTGAAAAGGACCAATTCCTTAGTCATTAATCATACATCTTGCTTCATGCATGTGGGTCCTTGAATATATTCTCATCGAATGTAAGTATGTGTCTCCTTTTCTGATGCTTCTACTAGACATGGAAATGATCAAATTTATTTATACAAGAATAGATCCATCTTAATCATGGATGTAATAAGCACCAAGAGAGATTAAAAAAAAACACTTAATTCTCTAGATTCTCAAAATATATTGGTTTAAGATGGATCTGTGTTGTCTTATTTTATTATATATTTTTATAATTATTATTGTTCATTTCTTTTTTCCATGGACTAAAAAAAATTATAACTTGTAATTCATAAAGAAAGAAAGGAGGTTACATTTTGTAGATGCTAGAAGAGAATTTAATAAGAGTTGGGATCATGTTATCCCTACTTCAAGTACATATGTCATAATATTACAAATTAATGAACATTTTAGTGTTGTCCTAATGAAAAGTAGTCCTCGATCCTACATTTTTTCCCTTTATTTTTTTTAATCTCTTTCCACTACCTTGAAGAAGGTCCCACAATGAGTAAAGGTAAATAAAAAGGCAAAAGGGTTCAAAATTGAAGGAGGAACGAAATGTTGAATATTTGAAAGTTTTGTCAAATCCTTATTGGAATCATAATTTTCAGGTTCATATATTCTCTTCATCCCCTCTAAGGGGGATTCATTTGTAACTACCATATTCAAGGGATTTGTTTCATCTTCTTTGTCCCCATTCATCATTTTTGGACCAATATTGTTCTCCATCTATAGAATTGTAGAGTCATGAGTTATGCCATTATTATCTTCTACATTCTCCAAATATAGTGGGTCACATTCTTGTCATATTTTTAGTATAGGTTTATGTCCTCTATTCCTTATTGAAGAGGACCATGAACGATGACAAAAAACCTAGAGATATTATGTTTATTGAAAAAATTGGCATTGAAATGATGTATTCTCAAATAAAGAGTCTGAACCCAATAAAAATCGGCTCATCATAATATCACCTTATCTAGGAGTCCCTAATTGACATTAATCTTAACATAGATTATGTCATATGTGAAGAGACCTAATTTAATCTTATATAGATATGTTTTCATGTAATCTCCCAAAGAATTTTGAATATCTCGAAGAACTTTTAAATGATAAAAATAAAGTGACAAACTTGGGAGCCGAACCAAACTATAACCATTGTCATAGACATAGTGGAAGCATCAAAATATCAAAAGTAAGGGGTATCAAAAGTCCCACTCTACCCTAAAACAAAGGACCATCCTCTAAAACGTTTTGATAATCAATTGTATTTTCAAACATAAGAATCCCTTTGAGAACAGATAAACCTCATAATGATTTTTCCATGTCGAAAAAAATCCATTCATACAAATTTGAAGTAGAAGGCCATAAACCATTGAATTTGTAAATTTTCATTAAAGATGAGTAAAAATAAAACAAATATGTAACCTCTAGCTTTTAGACCTCTAGTTTAGGAACAACTTTATATGGCTCCACAATATACATAGTGGATATAGGAGGTTTCAAATATTCCAAATTAGATTATTTATTTCAAACCTCATCCTTAAAGTAAAGAGGTTTTCATAATTTGACACATTTTTTTTCCCCACCACTCCACCCAAATTCAATGCCAAGATGAGTGTTGAATCTTTCCAAATATGACAATAAAAAAGATACAATATATCTTTCATTTTCTTACCGTCATAAAAGAGGCATTGTTGGGAAACAATAATCCCTTGGCAATGTTCCATTCTCTACTTTAAATCCACTGCATAAATGGTAGAATTCGTGCACATGCATAAAATTTTCCTAGAGAGGTACTTGATCATAATCTGAAATTTGACCTTTATATCAAGATCTCTATCACAAATGTTTTGAACAAAGCTTTCTTCAAACACTTGTGAGTCAATATTTTTCCATTCGTCCAACACTTTATGACCATACATTTTGTAAAACATTTAACATAAAACCAATGTAGTGTGTCTAGGGTTTCAGCCAAAAAAAATATTGTGAGTGATGAAAAACTAATGAAATAGCCAATATGGTTCTCTTATGTGAACATCTTCAAGCAATAGCTTATTTAAAAATAAATAAATTAACATGCTTCAATTTAGTTATTAAAATTACAAAAAAAATTATAAAGTTCAATAAAAACAATTAAAATATATATTATCCTAAACTATAGTTATCTATATCTTTTCATGATACTTAGACTTGACATTTAATGATACTTGGATTTAACATTTAGACATAAAAATTACGGTCTACTTCACATTTTGACATAAAAATGATGTCATCTATTTACATAGTATATATTCATGTTAACCATAAATCTAATAAATAAACAATTAGAGAATTCAAAATAAATAAATACTTAATTTTTTAACATGGAAAATCGATTTATTCTAATTTATTTTATTATATATTTTTATAATAAATATTAAATAATTAATTTTTTGACCTAGGGAATAAATTTATTTTACTTTATTTTATTATATTGAAAATGTGATCCCTAGTTTATTTTATTAATACTTCCATGATATATACTATAACTATTATTAACTTACTTGATCCCTAATTTATTTTATTAATACTTCCATGATATATATTATAAATGTTATTAACTTACTTGTTTTACTCTTTACTCTTTGTGATTTTTTAATAATATTTTATATATATTAATATTAAAATAATTTTGAAAAATGGTGTGAAGTTGTATAACAAGTTATATTAATAATATAAATAAACATTTTAAATTATTATAAAATAATGATTAATTTGATATTTAAAATTCTTTAAAACTTATTAAAATTATCAAAATTTAATCAATAATATCTATTAAAATTAATTAAAAAAAAATTGAAATTCATTAAAATTTATTATTTCATAAAATGACCAAGTCAATACATCAACTTAAATATGGTTTAACAATTACAGAGATCAATACATATTCTTATGAGATATATTTTAAAATTTTCAATTATAAAATATTCTTATGAAAATTTCAATTATAAAATAAATAAAATTTGTAAAAAATTAAATTATAATGATTAATGAATATTCTTTAACCATAAGGATATATTTTGAAAATTTCAACTAAATAAAATTGGTAGAAAATTAAACTATAATAGTATGGTTATCCTCTTTATTTTGAAAATTATTATATATATATTTGTAAAAGCTTGGAGACGTAACAGATGACATACATTGAAGACGTCAACATATGACGTACATTTATGGTGATCGACGTGAGGAATCCAGCTCTCGTAATATGATAGCCGACTCTACTTTCCGCAGAAGTTGAAAGTCGATTTCAAAGGGCGGCACGGAACCATAGGTTTAATGCGTTGCATTTCCTGATTAGCTAAAGCAGATTTGATCCAGATTTGAAGAATTGTACATATGGTCCTGTTCGGCCCAATCGCTAACTTGGACTGAGTCACTTTCATTAGTTTTTATTATATTTATTTTATTATATTTATTTGATTAAAAATATGTCAATTTTAATTTTCAATAATGAGTAAAATTAGCAACAACTACTTTATAAAAGTGGTTGATATACCCCTATCCACATTATTAGTTTGGAAATGTGAAAAATAACGTGGATGTATATCAACCACTTTTATAAAATGATTGTTGTTGATTGACTACCAACATGCCTAGGGAACAACCATTAATATATTTAATTAATATAATAATTTAATATATAAATAATAATTTAATGTATAATAAAAATATATAAATTAAAGTATTAATTGATGAATAAATGTGTTAGTAACAATTCTTGTCCTCGGCACAAGAGTATTCAGGTCTACAAGTTGCACGAGAAGCGCCCAAGTGTAGCACAGAAAAATCTAGTTTCAGGCTTCCAAGCAAGTAAGCGAGCGAAATTATATTGTCGACGGTCCAGATTCATCCATCGGAGCAGATCGACGGTCGGCCTGAAATCGTGACTTGCGGAGTTGCGCCGAGATTAGTGCGATGGATAGTGCCCATATTGCACGCAAGAAAGGATGGCAGCCATCCATCCAAAGGACGCGTGGCGCGAGATCTAGTCACATCGGAATTTCGACATTCGTGAGTTCGAAGGGTGAGGGTTCCATGTCGTTCTACATCTTGAAACCCCAAACCCTGAAGCGTCGAAAGTGCCCAAAGTCAGGCCCACAGTATCACGGAGCAATCTCAGTCGTCCATCCAAAGGGAACACCTGGTGCGCGATTAAGCTCCTTTCCTTTTTGTCCATCGCGACTTCGAAGCACAAGGAGCAGCTCCTTCATATCTCCGAGACGCGAAGTGCCAAGAGCGTCCAGGACCCAGGCCCACACTATCGCC
>ML856848.1:0-20259 GCA_009831015.1 Picea engelmannii | reverse complement strand
TGTGCGTAGGCCTGCACAGTTACAATTCAAAGCATACCTTTTATAGGCCTTATATAGAAAACTTCCATTCATAGGAAAATCGTTTTATACGGAAAAACCTTAAGCTTGTATATTAAAATAGCATGCCTATATCGACCTTGTTTTGGTAGTCTGGTTAATCATAAAACGACAAATTCCAAAAACAACCCCTTATAAACCGGTCTGTTAGCCTAAACAAATAATGATTTATGTGAGAGGTTTCGAATCTCCTGAAGTGCCTGAAACATATAATAATAAAACTGGTTCTACAAACGTTTAAGAGTATATACGGGGCTTGTGACCGGTGCCATGCCCATAAAAATATCTCGTCGACTCTGCAGTGTTCACATGAGTTTCTTTTGCCAACCTGCAAAGGAAAATCCAAGTCTGGTCGGAATCTTTATAATAGTCGAGAACGGTTTTGGTTTAACTATTAGTCCATGCGAAACCATACCTCTTCTCAGCACTCTTAGCAGAATATGTTAGAATACAAATGTAAGTTCCAACTTGCATGATGGGCATGCTGCATTGGTAATCATAATATAGAGACAGGATTTTTCCCATACAGTGACACGACAAACAGTCCAATTCATAAATATATATAAAACAACTCTTGTGTGTCACTGCATGTTGGTTCTTTGGGTGTACTGTGTGCTGGGAAAAGCTCTCTTTATCCTACCATTCCAAATGCAACTCTATTTATCCTACGATTCCAAATGTGTCCATCATGCAAATTGGAACTTACATCTATTGCTACACAGTCAATCTTTCTCTAATTCATATGTGTCGAAACATGTCAACGAATTTCCTCATGGGGTCACATGCATATGCATGCATGCAATCTATCTATTCATGATCAATTTGTATAACTTGAGTGATAGATGTTATATATGTGATAATACCCATAGACGCGGAGTACAATGTTAATGAAAACATGTGCAAGGAATGTTAATGAAAACATGTGCAAGGAGAGCATGATTGTATGCCTATGAAGGCTATTGTAATTCTCCCTTGAATATTAAGAATACAAATAATCATTGCTCGTGGTTTTTTTCCTCATGGGTTTCCACCTAAATCACTGTATCAAGTGTATTATTGATGTGCTTGGTTTAATGCGTGTTTTATTTTGCTTATTTTATGCTAAGTAGTATCAGAGCTTAGAGTTGAAGGAGCAAAGAGCGAAGGAGAAGAGAATCTGGTCGTTGGATCGAAGAGCCGAGTTGAGTGAAGTTGGCAGGTTTTATTACACCGTCGCAGGTGTAGTATTATAAGCATCGGTTTTGGAGTTTTTCTGCATATAGAAAAAGTGCAGAGTTCCAAGTTTGAGGTGGAAAAGTTCAGTGGTAAGAATAGTTTTTCACTATGGAAGCTCAAGATGCAAGATCTGCCTGTGCAACAAGGATTGCAAAAGGCCTTGGCTGGAAAGCCAATGAAACCGACTAGCATGACAGACAAGTACTGCGAAGATCTGAATGCAAGAGCCCTCGATACTATTCGTTTGTGTATCGCAGATGAGGTGTTGTTTAACATCGTTGAAGAGACGACAACAATAAGATTGTGGACCAAACATGAGAGTCTGTATATGACAAAGAACTTGTCAAACAAAATCTTCTTGAAGAGGCAGTTGTACAGCTTGCAGATGAAAGAAGGTACGAAAATTACTAATCACTTGAATGTCTTCAATACTCTGATTTGTCAATTAACTAATATCGAAGTAAAGTTCAAAGATGAGGACAAGGCAGTTACTCTACTGTGTTTGTTGCCTGAGTGTTGGGACCATCTAGTCACAATTGTGTGGTTTAACACAACATATTCCATTGATTATGACACGGTTGTGGGAGATTTGTTGTCTGAGGAGATAATGAAAACATCTGGTAAATAATCCTCAACAACAAAAGAAATGGTGGTCATAGGTCGATCTACATAAAGAGGGCAAAGTCATAGGGCTACATCAAGGTCTAAGTCAAGAGGAAAGAAGAGTAATAAAAAATGTTGGTTCTGTGGAAAATATGGGCATCTCAAGAAGGATTGCTGGAAAAGACAGAATGCATCCAAGGAGGACTCCACAAAAGAATCAAAGGAAGCTAATGTAGAAGAATTGTTTTTTGGTTCCAGTTCAGGTATGGTTGATGATGTATTGTCTACTTGTGATCTTTCACATCAACATCATCATTGCTTGTTAGATTTTGGTGCGTCCAACCACATGTGACTTCATAGAAATTGGTTCTCAACTTACCAATCTATTGATGATGGTGTTGTTTTTATGGGAACTGATTTATCTTGTAAAATTGTTGGAGTTGGTAGCGTTTAGATTAGAATGCATGATGATTCTATAAGAACATTAATTGATCCAGATTCGGATCCAGGAGGTTGATGGGGCTAAAAAAGGCCTAAAAATCAATGTTCTCATAATGACAGGCTCAAACAGACATCGTATGCTCCTGATATCGTGCTCTATTTGAAAAGTCAAAAAGGGAAAAGGTCAAAGGTCAACTGGAAAAAGTCAATGCTGAGGTCAGCATGACGCCACCAAAGTTATTTCATGATGCTGATGTGACAGAGGCAGGTGATGACAAGTGGCGAACAGTGACTAGGCAAGATGATGTAGACGTGGACCAATACAGTACCGACACGTGGCATGTGGTTGGTCAAATGTGGTAGGGACACATGGCCCAGGCATGGGAAACCACATGGCACCCAGTCATAAATCGTCTGGCAAGTTTTAAAAATGTGTTTACGGTCCATGGGTTTTGAACCCACGACCACGGACCAAGCCAAAGTTTAGAGAAGAGGTTTAAACCAACACGCCACACATAGAGCTTGTTTAAACAAGCATTATATATTATATAAAAAGTGTATATATGTATTAAGGTTTGGCGTGGAGGGGGATGGGATTAAGCCACAACCCGTGGTTTGATTATCCATACGACCACCATTTTAGCAGGGTGTGGGGCGCATTACTATAACCATCAGCGCACGTTTTTTATGGCACTTCCACCATGTAATACGTGGCTGGAACCACGGGCTTGACACATGGGAAGGGGCACGGTCCCATTGCATTGCACCATATGCCCACAAATCAAGGAGCTAGCGTGATCTTGGGGCCAATGCTTGGCCATATTAAGGTGCATGTGACCCGAATAGGGGCGTGCGCGCGTGATTTTTGGGCTTAAGCCCATATTTTTATACAGAGTGTGTTTTTAACTATATAGTTTGGATTTTTTATTGTTTTTAAGCCTATAATAGTGGATTTTGGCCATTATTGGGAGATATTGGACTCTTTTTGAGCCCAGATTTTGGGAGGAAGTTGGGAAGTAATAACCAACTCCA
Source organism: Picea engelmannii (assembly GCA_009831015.1). Classification (NCBI taxonomy): domain Eukaryota; kingdom Viridiplantae; phylum Streptophyta; class Pinopsida; order Pinales; family Pinaceae; genus Picea; species Picea engelmannii. The sequence continues at coordinate 16,911 of ML856848.1, read as the reverse complement.
GATCTATAAAAACCAGGCATGTTTGAGGTTATGGAGGATAGTCAGAGTAGATTTATGCTGAAGTAAAGGAAATCCAAAGCCATTTTTATGCAGGGGAGCTGTTGAGGAGAAAAACTTTGGAGGCCATTTCCGGAGGCTATACTACTCCCTTTTCAGTGTCGTCTATTGCGTCAGGTTTCTGAGACAGAGAAGAATACAGCTAGTCAGTCAGAGATCTATATGATGTAATTTTAATGCAGATTGTAAAGCATTTAATATTTAATAGGGAAAGCTTCCCTCACTGAAGACAAAGGCTTGGAGACGTATGCGGATTTTGCCGAACTTCGTTATCTACTTCTTGTGTCCAATTTGTTGATGGTTTGATTCTTTATGTGATATGATATTCTCTTCATAATATAAGTTTGTTTGTTGTCTTTATATTCATATGCACCCTTAGAAAAATTTGTTGATAAAATTGAAGTTATAGTGTGAAATTGCTAAGCTTCTATTTTTAGATCAAGTGGTATCAGAGCAGGCTGACTTTGCAGGAACTACAAATATGGGGAAAATATTGAAGAGATCTAGACTCCAGTAACTCGAGGAGATCAACCAAACAATTCAGCAAGAGAATGTTGAATTGCGAAGATTGGTGCAGATTCTCGAGGAAGACAGGGAAAGAATGTGAACGCTGATCTTGGCAACGGAAGCAAGGCCAGTTGGAGGAAGTCCTTCAGCTAGAAGCCCGGGCCCTATCAGATGAGGAGGATTCATATACTCCTGCTACTCTAGTTGAGGAGCAATCGATAGGAGAGTCCATAGGCACATTCTCTTCGCCAACAGAAAGTATTGATTACACTCCAGCCTCACCTCTAACTGATCAGGAAGTGGAGTCTGATCATCTGGAGATAACAACATTTGAGAAACATACCAAAGGAGTCGATATGAGAATGTTATTGAAGTTCGGATAATGAAAGGGACAAGGCCTTAGAAAATATGGCCAAGGTAGAGCCGAGCCGATTGAAGTGCGCGAGCGTCCACTACGGGAAGGATTGGGATATGTAGGAGAATCTTTTGAGGACGACAGTCCAGTGATTCGTTGCACACAGTGTCGGAAGTTTGGACACGATGTTGACCATTGTTGGGAGTGGCATCCAGAGTTGACACCAGAATGGTTTCAGACTCGACAAGGCAAACAAGCATCTCGAGCCAGCAACGATGCAAACAGTGAGTCACGAAAGAAAGGTAAACAGGTTGAAAGGTATAAATCACCTTCGCCCACCTTTACTAATGAGCATGCTAGAGTCATGAATCTTATCATAAAAATGATTCCATGCACATTTTGTAGAAACAATAACCATTGTGTTGCAGACTGCTAGAAACAAAAAATATATGGAAGAAATATCATGGCGACATGAAGTACGCGATGATGCGACACTGCAGGTCAAAAAGAATCTGCAAGCAAAGTCAGTTCAGCAAGGCCAGGAGTTAGAGAAATCCAAGGGAGATTTGACTCAGTAAGGGCGCGAATCCATCATGTTTCTTCGAGAAAGAAACACTTACTCACATTGTCAGAAGAGAGGACATTGTCAAAATAACTGTGGGAAGATGCATCTAGAGTTGATACACTCAACAAAGCATGAAGGGCCCAAGAAAAACACAGATGCTGCAAAGGAATGGAAGGATGTTGTCGAGGAGCAGAAGGACGCTACAAGAGGAAAACAGGTGGATGCTGTAGAGAAGCAGAGGAATCACCGAGACACTCTGTTGGTAGGAGATGGGTCGTTCGAATGGAACTGGGAATATTTTATGCCCTATATGTAAATTGAGTCAGTGTCATTGTCATTGATGTAATAAAAGTAATTTGATTTATGGAATCACTTATTGAGTCTAGTTAATGTTAAGTCTAGGTTGTTTGTCATTAGTAAATTTATGTAAAGATGTAGTCGATTGATGTAATAAACCTTTTTGGGACGAAAAGTTCCTTAGTGGGAAGGCATGATCCAGATTTGGATCCAGGAGCTTGATGGGGCTTAAAAAGGCCTAAAAATAAATGTTCTTATAATGATGTCAAAACAGACATGTGCATAGGGCTCGTCAATACGAACCCAATGAAACTTGAACGGGTTTAAACGGACATCGTATTATCCTGATATCGCGTTCTGTTTGAAAAGTCAAACATGGAAAAAGTCAAAGGTCAAATGGAAAAAAAGTCAATGCTGACGTCAGCATGACGTCACCAAAGTTATTTCATGATGTTGATGTGGCAAAGGTAGGTGATGACAAGTGGTGACCAGTGACTGGGAAAGATGATGCAGACGTGGACCAATACAGTACCAACACATGGCATGTGGTTGGTCAAATGTGGTGGGGCCACGTGGCCCAGGCATGGGCATCCACGTGGCACCCAGTCATAAATCGTGTGGCAAGTTTTAAAAATGTGTTTGGGGGTCCATGTGTTTTGAACCCATGACTAAGGACCAAGCCAAAGTTTTGAGAAGAGGTCTAAACCAACGCACCACACATAGATCTTGTTTAAACAAGTATTATATATTATATAAAATGTGTATGTATGTATTAAGGTTTGGCGCAGAGGGGGATGGGGCTAAGGGTCGTGGTTTGATTATCCATATGATCACCATTTCAGCAGGGCGCGGGCACATGACCTTTAACCACCCAGGTGAGGGTTTCCATCACTCTTTACCTTATAAAAAGGGGGCTATAACCGTGTGCTATGCGAGTTTGGGGGGCATGGTCCCTTTGCATTGCACCATATGCCCATAAATCAAGGAGCTAGTGCAATCATGGGGCTAGTGTACAACCCTTGGTCTGGCGCTTGGCCATATATAGTACATATGATCGAGTTAAGAGGGGTTGCACGCCTATGTTGGGGGCTTATGCCCATATTTTGTTAAAAATGGGTTTTACACTATAGATTAGTGATTTTCTCACTAATTTTTGGGCATTTTTGGTTATTTTTCCATATCTTGGTGGATATTGGGCCAAATTGTGTGCCACGAAAAGTGGGATGTTGGGATTTGATCCCTATACCTCATGAATATATAAACCAAGCCATTGTGAGGTTTGAAACAATGAAGAATCAACAAAGAATCTTGAGGTAGGTTGATGACGAACTTTCCAAGGTCAAATAGTCTTGAGCAGTGCAGAGTAGCTCAGCTTTGGATGCGGTTTCCAGGAGTTATACTACTCCTTTTTTAGTGTCGTATGTTGTGTCAGGTTTCTGAGACAGAGAAGAATACAACTAGTCAGTCTGAGGCCTATATGATGCAATTTTAATGCAGATTGTAAAGCATTGAATATTGAATAGAGAAAGCCTCCTTCATTGAAGACAAAGGCCCTGAGACGTAGGCAGATTTTGTCGAAATCCGTTATCAACTTCTTGTGTCTTGATAAAATTGATAAAAGGTCCTTATAAAATTGAAGTTATAGTGTGAAATTGCTAAGCTTCTATTTTCAGATCATTAATAGATGTAAGACATGTACTCGAACTTAGAATGAACTTGATATCTTTGGGAGTTCTAGATTCTGCTAGTTACAAGTGTACAACTCAAGGTGGAATACTGAAGGTCTCTAAAGGCATCTTAGTAGTCATGAAGTCAAAGAGGTTCGAGAACCTTTATCATCTTGGAGGAAGGAAAAAGGTAAATCAAGCAGTGGTAGCATCTAAAGATGCAAGTGACTCTGTTTGTTTATGGCATCAACATTTGGGTCATATGAGCGAGAAAGTGCTTAAAGTATTGGTTGATCGTAAGTCACTTCCAAGTTTGAAGTTTCATAATTTGAGTTTCTGCAAGTATTGTGTTTTTGGAAAACAGTATAGATAGAAGTTTAAAGTAGGATGGCATATAAGAAAAGGTATCTTGGATTACATTCATTCAGATTTTTGGGGACCATCCCCTATAGTTTCTCTTGGAGGATTGTCATATTTTTTCACATTTATAGATGATTACTCTAGGAAGGTTTGGGTCTATTTACTTAAAATAAAAGATGATGTATTTAATAGTTTTAAGCAATTCAGATATTTGGTTGAAAAAAGCACTAACAGTTCAATCAAGTGTTTAAGGACATATAATGGACGTGAGTTCCCATATATGGAATTTGAGAACTATTGCAAGGAAGATGGGATCGAAAGACATAATACCATGGTTTATACTCCTCAACAGAATGGTGTTATTGAATGCATGAATAGGAATCTTCTAGAGAGAGCAAGGAGCATGCTCAGTAATTCCAAGATTCAACAAGAATTGTGGGCAGAAGCAATTCTTACAACATTCTATATGATAAATCGGTCACCATCAATTAAAATAAACTATAAGTTTCTATAAGAGGTATGGACAAGTCATTCATGTGATTTTTCAAATATGAGAATATTTGGTTGTGATGTTTATGCTCTTATTTCTAAAGATCAACATTCTAAGTTAGATCCTAGATCAAAGAAATATGTCTTTGTTGATTATGGTGATGGAGTTAAGGGGTACATACTACAGGATCGTACTGCCCACAAACTCATCATAAGCAAAGATGTAGTATTTGATGAATCCTCATTCTTAAAATCAGAATTGGTAGATGTTGAAGTGAGACAACAATAGGTACCGCAAGTTGTAATGTCCCCACTTTGGGACATCAGGGTATTACAGAGTGTTATGATGACTAGAGTAGCCAGATGGATATTATAGCTAGTACAGGAGATATTGAAGGGTATTTGGGGGTCCGGCTTGCATCGCTCATCTTATTTCATCATTATAATCCATTCCACACAACTTGGATATGGTTCCGTTGCATTCCGACGATGTGCATGATTTTGAGTTATTTTGGGTTATAGGTTAATTAAATGCACTAAGGAGGTCATATTGGGCATAATACTTGGAGGATCCTCTTAGTGTAATAGCTCATTGGAATCGCGAGGAACCACACTACAAGATAGAATGATGAAAAGTGACTTTCAGTGGCCAGGGAAGCCACTAGGAGAAATAAGGTGCTTTTCACAAGTAAAAGAGTTAATTAATTAATCAAAAGTCACTTTGGAGGGACAAGGTGAGAAGGAAGGATAAAAGAGAGGCAAGGGCCTCTATTCTCTTGTTCCTGTTGATTATCAGTTTTGATATCTGGCTTCTAGCGAGAGAGCCCATGCCTTGGGGGATTTGAGGGTTTTGACCTAACAAACCCTAGAGGAGAATTCAATGGTGAAAGATTCCACCTATATTGTTCCAAGCTTGGTCTCGGGGATGTAATACTCCACCCACACCATTCTACTTCAAATCTACTCAACTGGAGGATAGTTCTACACCAACCACAAGTACAGGAAGAGAGAGGGCGCACCATTGAGGGTTTTCAGCAGGGGGGTGCACCAGTCATTGAAGGGATGTTCGATCGAGGAGATTGACAAAGATTTTGGACATTCTTCCACTTGGGTTTTTCTTGCAGGGGCTCAATCATCATATCTAGTGCATTTTGAGAGGGTTACTCTTGCAGATTGATTTCCTATAGAATTGACACGTTTTTTACAAGAGGAGGGGGCTATTCAGATTCAGATCTACTCAGTTTGTAGGGGTTATACTTCATATCTGATTTTGAGACTCCACCTAGTGAATTGCATTGTCCAAATATATCTTTCTAGGGAGTTTCAATGCATTTGGAGGCCTCCTTCATCAGGGCTGAAATATTAGTTTTTTGACAGTATTGAGGAGGGCGTAGCTCCACTTGGGGATTCAGTCTTTGAAGGAGCATATCTTGGTATTTCGGTTTGAGACTTTAGGAGGGCACTCAAATCACCCCGATATACAGTTTGGAATCTTCATCGGAGTGTTTGGAGGCCTTGAGAAACAAGGCTGAATTGTTGAGGGTATTCAGTCTTCCAACAGGGCGTGACTTAGCCAGTCTTGGGTTTTGACACTTCATATAGCCCGAATCTCATCTTGTGTTGATCTAATGCATTTAGGAGGGACTTTGAAGGTTTGTAGCTTCTCTTCTCCATCTGATTGAGGATTATCTTCATTTTTTTATGATCTATTAGCTCTATTGTACAAGATCTATAGATCCATTGTATCTGGATCTTCTTCCATGTGAATAATATCGGATCTGAGATATTTGAGTTATCACTTATGTTGTTCATCATGCATCTGGTTAAGGTATGTTCATTTCTATATTTATGATTGATTATTGTTGCAAACACACATTAGAATCATTAGTATAACCCTAACGCAACCTAAAGGATCATAATAAGAAAAGTGTTTGACGAAATGCCCCAACTAGTAAAAGTTTAAAATTCATTCAAAACATGGTGTTCCTATCATATTGGCTTGGGAACATTACAGTGGTATCAAAGATTAGATTCTTTCAAGCCTAAGGGTCTCCCACAGGGAGAGATGGATAAACAAGAATTGCGCTCAAACCTACGAGAGTTGATAGCCAACATACAATAGAATGGAGAATAGATTAAACAAATGGGAGAGAGATTGAAGGAAGAATAGAGCATTCCTACACCCATTAGGAGAAGACAACGTTTCTACAGTTGCAAAGTGCCTTGAGAAGCAGATCATAGATGTAGGGGTATAGGTAAGAAGCACATCATTTAGGTTCTCTATAACAATTATGATGAGGTGTGTGAGGATGCATCGATAGATGCCTATTTGGAGCAGTCTGATGATGTTGTGACTCTTGCACAAAGGCTAGTGATTCTTGCATGCTTGAGGAGGATAGTGGCCCTTGTACATTGGAGGAAAAGTGGTATGGACATGATGATAACACTTGTGTTTCAGTTGTCATATCAGATACTGTTGATGACCTTACATCTCAACAGAGTGTTGGCACTAGTGGGGGTTCACACGTGTTAGCACCTAGACCTAACGATCTTCCTATGATGACCATGATACGTCTGTCATCTTTCCAGACACCCATGATAGCCACGAAACATGAGGATACTAGTGGAATTTTAGATATGGTAGAGGATCCATATGTGAGGAATGCACACCAGGGATAGATGGATCCACAGATCCAGGAGGAGATACATGAGGTGCAGACAATTGACCTTACACACACACATCAACATGAGGAGAGGGGGTCACTTCTTTTGGAGGCTCCAATGTTTTATCAGGCTATAGAGATTAACAGTTGGATGGGACACTTACTTCCAGGACCATCCTGTAGTGATGAGGATGTACCCCTTATTAGTCAAGATGACCATAGAACATGACTGGACACATCATTATGGGATCCAGGTGTAGATGATAGTAGCAGGGTGAGTGCAGAGGAGGATGCAACTGCTCATACATGATACAGTGTGATTCAACGGGAGATAGAATTTGGTGATGGTGTGCAGTGGTATATAAGAGGACCCAGTAGCACAATGGACAATGGGCAATTCAATACCTTATCTTTTACAGAGAGTGTTGTTGGGGATTCCAGGGATGACACTGGCAGTGAGGGGCATGAGGTAGCACCTCAGTGTGATTGTGATCAAGAGTCGCACTACTTGGTAGGATAGCTGAGATTCAGTGAGGATATGATCATGGCAGCCACTAGGTGCATTGATGACACACGTGTATTGGTGGCAGATTATTGTTGGAGGGAATCAGTGGCACATGATAGTTCAGATGGGGGTGTCGCCATCGATGACTTTCATACTCTCATGGAGAGAGTGTCACTGATGAGGAATTACTACCAATAGTTTTTTATGGATAGGGATTACTTATTGGGGATTGGTGAAATTTATCATGGGACCCTGAGGGAGTAGGAGTTGGAGGTGGACAGACTCACTCATGAGTTGGAGAGCACCCGAGGATTCTTGAGAGGCACATAGATAGACCTTCAAGAATTGGAGTCTCGATAAGAGGATATTCTTGAGGAGATTCTCTAGAGATCCACTACATCTATCTTTGTGGAGAGTCAAATATATCCTTCAGTCACATGGCTAGAGGATGTTGGTGGTTTAGCAGAGGAGCACCAGTTGATGGAGGAGCATGAGAAGTACCCAGAGTCACCAATGAGAACCGAGAGTTATGATTCGGAGGCGTAGGAGCCACCCTCCATGAGGATATTTGAGACAGTCGAGCACTCACATATGCATGGGGACTTCACAACCAGGGGTATTTTTGAGGACACTTCCATTTGTGTTCCGAGAGAAATTGACCTTCATGTAGAGGTTGATTCATTAGTACACCTAGGATCTATGATGAAAAAAGAGTATACAAGAGATGACATGAGTATGCAAGGGCATACATTGATGAGTTATAGTTCACAAAGACATGCCGAGATATGTAATAGGATTCAAATGGACGTATTGGATTGCAGGGAGGAGACACACTTAGGGGAGCATGTATATGCCTCTCCTTTGTAGTAGCACATAGTTATGAGAGATCACCTTCACAATATCAAAATCTGCATGGGAGATGAGAGATGGAGGTTGGTTGACCAACAATTGGAGGAGTTACTTCCGGTTGTACTGGATGATTGGGATTCAATGATGACTACAGGAGAGTATTTATCATGGGTACCAATGGACGAGCTTCTGATTGAATCCTTGGTATTGACCAAAGCATGTGATATCTTCCAGTCCTACAGTCAGCTATATATTTTTCTGTTATCCTTTCCCAACCCTTTTATCATAGACATCAACATGAGGAGAGATAGACAGTGGCAGAGGACATGGAGATTAGTTAGGCCGAGACCACCTGACATGAGTGCTTTTACGACATATAGCAGGAAAGAGGTGGATTGTAACAGGCAAACAATTGAGACTGTGTGCGTGATGGTGAGCATCATAGGCTAGGTGATAACAGATAGCTCAAAGGGTGACATATATATAAATACTCATGAGGATGAGCACAGAGGGATTCTAACAATGATCAGTCTGACACAGGAGCAATTAGCGGGGATTGGAAGTGATAAACTTCCAAGTTTACCATGGGATTTGGAAGTCCATTTGGTTGGTAGGTTGTTTCACCTTATGATGACCCATGTTGCACCAGAGAGCGACATACTTTAATATGGGTTTGTTTTGAGTGGGCATGCAGAGACTTGTCCTATGGAGAGAGACAATTTTTCCCTTTTGATCCTCATGATCGAGCATGGAGATGGTTGGGTAGATACTATTTCCACATAGGCTCTCTTATGGATGCAACTTATGGACAATAGGTCCAGTTTCCACATGTATTCCAACCTGAGGATCCAGGAGTGGGGGATCTAGTATATATACAGGGAGCAGACAGGCATGGTCAAAGTAGGGCAGTGCCAACATGGTGATCTTTGACAGAGACTAGCATGGGACCCGAGGATTGCAGGGTTGATAATTTCACTAACTAACAGGGGTGAGTGGACCTTTGCAGGGGAAAGTTGTTTTGAATTTCCATTGAGCTTCAGTGTTGAGGAGAAAACATCACTTGAGGGTGTCTCACAGAGGTGTTGCAGTACCTCACTCTGGCATCAACATGTGAAGTTCATGGAAGCCGTGTTGATCTTGGTATGGACTTGGACGATGGACTCATTCCAGGATGAGGCCATGTGTCATGTGCAAGAGATTCACAGTGTTGATATATTTCAGAATTATGATTCATAGGGTATTGCAGTTCACGTCCTGATATGGGACCCAGGGGGTGGAGTGTATGATAGTTCATCTCTGGATGGGGCCTACTTGTGTCCCACAGGTGGACATGGCACCCCAGTATCATATTTGGATGGATTTAGTTATTGCTTGAGGACAAGCAATATTCTAGTAAGGAGGACTGTAATGTCCCCACTTTGGGACATCCGGGTATTACAGAGTGTTATGATGACCAGAGTAACCAGATGTAGATTATAGCTAGTACAAGAGAGATTGAGGGCTATTTTGGGGTACAACTTGCATCTCTCATCTTATTTCATCATTATGATCCATTCCACACAGCTTGGATGTTGTTTCATTGCATTCTGACGATGTCCATGATTTTGAGTTATTTTGGGCTATACGTTAATGAAATGCACTAAGGAGGTCATATTGGGCATAATACTTGGAGGAACCTCTTAGTGTAATAGCTCATTGGAATCGCGAGGAACCACACTATAGGATAGAATGATCAAAAGTGACTTTTAGTGGCTAGGGAAGCCACAAGGAGAGATAAGGTGCTTTTTAGAGGTAAAATAGTTAATTAATTAATTAAAGTGATTTAATTAATTAATTAAAGTGATTTAATTAATTAATTAATAAGTAATAAAGAAAAAGTCACTTTGGAGGGACAAGGTGAGCAAGAAGGATAAAAAAGAGGCAAGGGCCTCTATTCTCTCATTCTTGTTGATTATCAGTTTTGCTATTTGGCTTCTAGCTAAAGAGCCCACGCCTTGGGGCTTTTGAGGATTTTGATTTAAAAAACCCTAGATGACAATTCGATGGTGAAAGATTCTACCTATATTGTTCCAAGCTTGGTCTCGAGGATACAGTACTCCACCCACACCATTCTACTTCATATCTACTCAGTTGCAAGATAGTTCTACACAAGCCACGGGTACAGGAAGAGAGAGGGCTCACCATTGAGGGTTTTCAACAAGGGGGCACACCAGTCATTGAATAGAAATTTGATCCAGGAGATTGACAGAGATTTTGGACATTTTTCCACTTGGGTTTTTCTTGCAGGGCCTCAATCATCAGATCTAGTGCATTCTGAGAGGGTTACTCTTGCAGATTGATTTCCTAGAGCATTGACACGTTTTTGACAAGAGGAGGGCGCTATTCAGATTCATATATACTAAGTTTGGAGGGGTTATACTTCATATCTGATCCCGAGACTCCACCTAGTGACTTGCAGTGTCTCGATTTATCTTTTTAGGGAGTTTCAAGGCATTTGGGGGCCTCCTTCACCGAGGTCAAAATATTAGGGTTTTGACAGTATTGAGGAGGGCGAAGCTCCACTTGGGGATTTATCCTTTGAAGGAGCATATCTTGGTATTTTGGTCTGAGAATTCAGGAGGGCACACGACTCAGCCCGATCTACAGTTTGGCATATTCATTGGAGTGTTCGGAGGCCTTGAGCAGCAGGGTCAAATTGTTGAGGGTATTCAGTCTTCGAGCAGGGCTTGACATGGCTAGTCTTGGGGTTTGGCACTTCATACAACCCAGATCTCATCTTGTGTTCATCTATTGCATTCAGGACGACCCTTGGAGGCTTGTAGCTTCTCTTCTCCATCTGATTGAGTATTATCTTCATTTTGTTATGATCCATTAGCTATATTGTACCATATCTACAGATCCATTGTATCAAGATCTTCTTCCTTATGAATAATATCAGATCTGAGATATTTGAGTTATCACTTATGTTTTTCATCATGCATCTGGTTGAGGTATGTCCATTGCTATATTTATGATTGATAATTTTTGCAAACACACATTAAAATCATCAGTATAACCCTAGCGCAACTTAAAGGATCATAATAAGCAAAGTGTTTGACGAAATACCACAACCAGTAAAAGTTTAAAGTTCATGCAAAACGTGATGTTCCTGGAATATTGGCTTGGGAACATTACACAAGTTCAAAAAATTCAGTTGGAAACTCTACCATCTTCAGAAAGGAAGGAGCATGAAGAAGTTCCAGAAGAAGAAGATGAAGATGTAGATGCAGAAAATATCCAGGAAACTAAGGATATGCATCAACTATCTCTGAGGAGATCTTCACGGGTCAGGAATCCTCCTACAAGGTATGACGATTATGTTTCATCTGTGGCTTTAGTTTCTATTGATGGAGAACCTAGTTGTTTTCAGGAAGCAATTAAGGTATCTAAAAGTGCTCAATGGAAGAAAGCTATGAATGAAGAAATGGGTGCCTTAGAAAGGAATAAAACATTGAACGTGGTAGAACTTCCAAAGGATAGGCAGGTTTTCGACTGCAAGTGGGTCTACAAACTGAAAAAGGGTGTTGATGATAAAGTCGAAAGGTATAAAGCAATACTGGTAGCCAAAGGGTATTCTCAAAAGGAAGGTATTGATTTTCATGAGATTTTTTCACCGGTTGTGAAGATTGTTTCAGTTCGTGTTATGTTAGCACTAGTTTCTTTACTTGATATTGAGTTAGAGAAGCTAGATGCTAAAACAACATTTCTACATGGAGATTTAGATGAGGATATATATATAGAGAGAGAGAGAACAACCAGAAGGGTTTGTTCAGGATCACAATAAGAGGTTTGTTTGCAAACTCAAGAAGTTATTTTATGGCTTGAGATAGTCTCCGAGAAAATAGTACAATAAGTTTGATTCCTTCATGGTGAGCCTAAATTTTACAAGAAGTGAATATGATCATTGTGTTTACTTTAAAAAGTTGGAAAATGGCATGTTCATTATTTCAGTGTTATATGTTGACGATATGCTTGTGGAAAGAAAGAGCATGGTCAAAATCAATAGGTTAAAAGGTTAGTTGGCTAGGGTGTTCGATATGAAGGATCTAGGAGTAGCAAAAAAAATCTTAGGAATGGAGATACATAGAGAAAGGAAAAATGGTAAGCTATGGTTATCACAATAGAAGTATGTCGAGAAAATAGTTATGAGATTCGGTATGAATAATGTGAAACCCGTACATATCCCTTTGGCTTCCCATTTCAAACTTTCTTCAGGTTCATGTCCTAGTAATGACGAAGAAAAAATTTATATGTCTCATGTACCGTATGCTAGTGCACTGGGTGTTTCCAGTCGATACATGGAAAATCCATTAAAATGTATAAACTAGTGTATACATGCAGAAAATATCTAAGAAACTGAGGATATGCATGAAGTTGGTTTTTCAAGTCGATACATGGAAAATCCAGGAAAAGGGCATTTGGAAGTAGTGAAATGGGTTCTTCGATATCTTAGAGGCACAAGCAGTTATTCTATCACCTATGATGGTTTCAAAGATTCAGTTTGCAGTTATGTAGATTCATATTTTGCAGGTGACTTGGACAAAAGGAGATCCACTTTAGGATATGTCTTTACTCTTGCAGGAGGACCTGTTAGTTGGATGTCAAAGCTTCAAAACGTAGTTGCTTTATCCACTATAGACAGAGTATATAGCTACTTCACATGCATGTAAGGAGGCAATTTGGTTACAGGGTTTATTGGGTGAGTTTGGAAAGATGCAGTATAGAGTGAGAGTATTTTGCAATAGCCAAAGTGCTATTCATTTGGATAGAAATACATCTTATCAAAGTACGACGAAGCATATTTATGTTAAGTACCATTTTGTAATACAAATTGTTGATGAAGGGAGAGTTTTTTTGGAAAAGGTCCACACGAATGTGAATTTTGTAGACATGTTTAGGAAACCATTTTTGTTAGAGAAGCTACAATGGTGTTTGGCTTCTCTTGGCTTGTAGAAACGATGATGAATTAATTAAGGACATGATATATTAGCTAAATTGTTGTCAAGGTGGAGATTGTTGGAAACATGCCAACAAATTTCCTCATGCGGTCAAATGCACATGCACATGCACATGCATGCAACTATGTTAATGCGCATGCATGCAATCTATTTATTAACTTCTCCTGTAACTATGTGATCTATTCATGATTAGTTTGTATAATTGAGTGATATATGTTATATATGTGAGCATACCCATAGAATTGGAGTACAATGTGAGTGCAAGTGTGTGCAAGGAGCAGAGAGAAGAGTGTGTGAGGAGAGGATGATTGTATTCCTATGAAGGCTATTGTAATTCTCCCTTTAATAAGAATGCCGATAATCACTGCCCATGGTTTTTTCCCTCATCGGGTTTCCACATAAATCACTCTATCAAGTGTATGATTGATGTGCTTGGTTTAATGCATGTTTGAACTTCCTTATTTTATGATATATTATATGCTATGTTTTGCTTCCACTGCCTAACAATATGATCCTATGATTGAAATTTAGAGTGTATCTAATTAACCTTTTCTTAATCAAATCAATGATGTGATCTTCAAGATTAACTTCACTTATGTGTGCCTTGATAGGATGCACAATTCTCTGAGTGGTTTGTATTCTTCAAACTTAACTTCATGTACATGTCTTCGAATGCACAGATTTGTGAGTGGTTTCGCACATCCACTAGCCAATAATTCAGAGAACTAGATGGCTGATTCAATCTAGCATGTAGCTTTCAAGTGCCACAAAGCAAGAGGGGATATTCCAATAGATTTAATCTCTCTCACTGCTCTTCACTTATTCTTTTTGGAGTGACCCCTCCTAAGTAATATTTGATGAGTGTTTAGAGGCTTTCTTCTCATATCGAGCCATGATGATGCAATCCAATAACCCACACGTTGAAGCTGAAGCTTGAGAGGGGAAGAAAGATGGCTTGTGGGTCTTAAATTCATATTCCCACTCCGGAGACTATTGTCACACTGGGTTTTTTAGTTTTCTAGAAAAATCCCATCTATATGACATATGCAATCCCGCAGGCTAAAGACTAAAGTTGAGAAGAAAAAGTCGACCTTCAAGAATACTATCCAATGCCGTCATGTAACCTTCATGGATATTTGGTATAAAATTTCAATTGCACTATATTTTTGATGTGAGCATTGTTATGCTTTTGTTGTGAGTAATTACAGTGTCACCTTCATGGGGTGCTTAGTTCTAGTGTCTATTTCTTTATGGTTTGATCTAAAGCAGTAAAATGGTTTTTTTCGCCAGAATTTGACGATCATTGTTTAAAATCCATTTATGAACGCAGAAATAGATTCAACATGCTGAAAAAACCTTGAAACACTCTATTTATACAGAAATAATCACTCAAATATACAGACCTAACAATTTCTAATTAAATTTCAAAAAAATGTCCCAAAAAATATTAAATGAAAATAATAATAATTTGGTAGAACTTTTAGACTACTGCCGATTTTATTGAGATATAAACTAGTTTTTAGCTTTCCCATAAATAAATACATATTTAAGATGATTGTGAGACAACTAACCGTCACCTATCCAACGTGTCAACAAACTATGGTACGTTCCGCTTATAGTAAGCGTGCTCATAAAAAACGAAAAGAAACACCACAAATACCACAGACTAGAACCTAAACCATCTACTGGAGAACAGTAAATTAGAAAAATGTTAAAAAATGGATTTCGTTTTCGGTAACCTACATCAAAAAAATGACTGCGAGAACTGCTTTTGGCTCGAGCACTACTTTTGGCTTCACGACTCTTCCATAGGAAGATTTAGTGTAAAGCTGGTAGCAGGGAACGCCTTCCATAGTATCCCCATGGTCTACAGTAATGACGTCAAAATACTTGCCTCTGTATCCGCATGGTCTACAATAATGACGTCAAAATACTTGCCTCTGTTTTCCAGTTCAACTCTGAATATGGGATCAAAATATTAGCGAGTCAGTTTTGTCAATTTATTACGTGGAAAGGCGTATACCTATTGGAGATGGGTATAATTAATGATCTTTTAATCTTAAATTTTAATCTGATGGTTATGCATTGAAGATGCTGGTATATTCTTAGTCATCCTCCAAAATCAATGGATCAGATCTATTGTTGATAACTTCTTTGCATTTATAAATGCATCCGTTACGCTGTTTACTTTTTAACATTTACCTAATCATATTAAGAAATTACTGTAACATCATATGATTGCCACTTTTAAATGATTAACTTTTGAAATTCTTCAAAGTTTAATTTTCTGGTTCAGTTAAAATTTCATTATCTAACTGAGTTTTATTTTAAAATGATAAAAATTTTTTGGACACTCTTTTGACGTTAACCAGCCGCGAGTTAGCGGCTGTGCTAGTCGTATAGACAATTAAAAAGATAGAAGGAATGGACACTGAACGATTAAAAAGATAGAAGGAATGGACACTGAACGTTGCATCATTGATGATCCGATCGAACCCCGAACTGGCAAAATGCTTATTGATTTACCACGAAATGTATTCCTCCTTGGAAAGAGCCTGATGAATAACACTCAAAAGCCAGTAACGCTGCTAAGTGATGATTCATCAATTGAAAATGGAAATCAGTAGTTGGTCTTTCATAAACTCAAAACAATAAAAATCAGAAGTTCAACTTTACAGAATGAATGAATGTAAGAATCGTTTAGTGGATCACCATCCTCGCAGCATTTCTGTGTACTTGTCGTCGATGTAACGAAAGCTCTTAGGGAACGAGGCCTTCAGTATTCCCTCCATCACATACACCTTGCAGCTTGCAACCCTCTTCTTTCGCTTCACTTTCGGGTCACTTAAACTCGAAGACATCGCAGACTTGCTTTTCGAATTATTCAAGTCACTAAAATTACCTGCATTGTTGGCACCCTCATTTGGATAGGCACTGTGATTGGGTTCAGAGCACAAGTGACCGAAAAAAAAATTAGGCTAAGACCACACAACTTCCTTATTCAGATCTCCAAAGCTCCCAGACCGAAAGTCATTGACGGAAGACGTGAAAATACAGAAAAAAATGCCCACAGCAACCCAAATACCTTTAAGAGAACCAGCATCAATATACCCTTTAAAACAGAAAGGTAAATCTAATAGCGTCCAAGAATCGAACCCAGTGTGGCCACATTTATGCATAAGGGCATTCCAGCATGGCAGCACTCAAAACCCATGAAATTTTAGGGTCGTCCTCTAAGATTTTGGAGTCCACCTCTGAAATATTGGCGTCGTTGGAGATTTATGTGGCTTCAAGTCAGCAAAGGAGGTTGTGAGTGGGTAGCATAGCACTCCAAGTCAAAGAAGCAATTGAGAAATGGATAAGAAGATAAGAATAAGGCTTGTGGTAGTTGACAACATAAATCAGAGCCATCAATGGTAGAGAGCTCCGTTTATTGTATAAATAGGTATATTCTCTCATGCAATAAAGAAGTATTTTGGGTGTTTATGCCTATTGAAGACCAACCTCATTCTCAACGACGGCGATGACAACACTCAACAGTGGTGGAAGATGTTACAAGTGCGAAGAGTCTAACAACTTTGCTAGCGACTACACTAATGG
>WSFP011395542.1:0-27379 GCA_009831015.1 Picea engelmannii | reverse complement strand
TTTTTTCATAAAGGTCTCGTCTTGATGGGGTTCTCCATATATAATGAACATGATTTTTTTGTGGATCTACCATTTCAGTAGAACAAACAAGGGTAGTGTATTCTTTGTTAAAAGTTGGTTGTATTGGTTCCATATCTAGTTGATTATATGGCCTTGACGATAGGCGAGGGTAATATTATACTACAATGTTACCTGAGGAGTCCAGTCGGACAAAGAGTGTATCGAGAGGAACTGTCAAATCCGGGTTTACAAGAAAGGTGGAATCTTCCTGAACAGTAAATAAATCTCTCTCGGGATTTTCTAGAAAAGGAGTAGCAACATTTCCATTGTCAGAATGGTTCTCGACCTCTTCACGGTAAGTGTCTTCAGTTGAGTTAGGAGGTAGGGGTTCATAGCATTATGGAGGAAACCCTTACATCCTATGTGATCTACAAAGACCTTTATCGACCACAGTACTAATTTTGAAGGACAACTAAAGTAAACAAGCAACACTTGCTAAAAAATCTAGAAAACCAACAAGCAAAACAACGTCTTCTCTTAATGAACATACTAGTTGGTGATGAAATCCAAAATCATGCAATCAAATCAATAAGGGGTTAGGATATGAGCGACTGGATCAATTACGTTGGCGACCTGCTTAACAGACTTACACCTTGGTGCAAGTTCCCTCATGATTTTACCCATGGGTTTCCCTCCAAGGAGGCCGAGTGAGTCTGACCAACATCTGTTCCAGGTACAACAAAGACTTCCCTTTACTGTCACCTCGTGTAAGGAACCTAAATATTATGGCCACTAAGGATACCAAATCTCAGTTAGCCTCTAGGCAGGTACATTTGACAGTAGAGTTCGAACGTATGGGCAAGATATCAAGTCCGAAATTCTTCAAGAGAACTGAGGACAAATGGACCAGTAAACTCCAGAGGACCCCAAACGGATTTAGAATTCATGAAGCTCTGAGACCAAATAAAAATAGTTGATTCTCAAGAATAACCCACAATATACAATCATACTACTACGATTGGTTAAGCCTCAAAGGGATAATCTGCATTGCTCTCCCGCACATGACCTTGTGTTTAACCCCTGTGTAAGAGGGGGATCCCAGCTATGATTATATGAAGGTTGTATTTTCTCTTTCTATAAAAAGATTATGAGTTTGTCTTGAATGATTTGGAGAGTTATTCTCACAGCCTATTCCAAATCTCTAATCCTAGTCTATTGTTGGTGTAATGATCCATTTTTTTTTTTTTAGTCTAGTTTGATTGTAATCAACGTTTATTTTCATGGTTGTTCGTTACACAAGGGTGAATGATAGTGAAATTGATGATGTTTGAGACTCAACTCCCAAAAAGGTAAAAATAATGATATGCAAACTTTCTTTTCAATGAACTTCTAGCTACGGGAAGGAGAAGAGCTTCTTTTCTTTTGTCACTTACAAACACTCAAGAATGCAAAATTTTATACTATTTTGTTCTCAACAAGAATTCAAGAAATTGCCAAATTATAAAGAAAAAACCTTTTCAATATCCAAAACCAATGCATACAAATATTTCTTTGTTTGATTGTAGATTCAAGTTAAAATGTTCGTCTAATGCTTTGTGCTTTCACTAATAATGAAAAAGGTTCACTACTGTAATTTGAAAAAGAGGAAGAAAAAGTATACAAACAAAGACATTCTCAACAGTAAATAAGAGACCAAAAGAAGAACAAACTATTCACTCAAAGAAAAACACTAAAAAACCAAAAGTCACACTTTATAGTATTCCAGAATTGAGTAAGGGATCAAATATAAGGAAAACAATATTGTGATCAATGACCTTCCTTATGAAAACCTCTAATCAATCAGATAATCGAGAAGAATAGCAAAAAGAAACCAAGTTTGAGAGAAAATGGTTGATTTTGCAATAAGGAAAGACAACACAAACTCAATAAAGACTAAAATAATGAAAGGTAGCAAGTTTGAGTCAAATAGAGGAAAATACATGACAAAATAGGATCTGAGTCAGGGAAAAATATCCAAGGACTATGCACAACAAGCAACAAAGTCTGCAATTTTTCAAAGGAAGAAAAATTGACGCTCTGGTAACCAAAGCACCAGAGCGCTACATCACTCCCTGATAGACTCTGGGGGAGCGTTGATCAAGTGAAAACGATCTAAATTAAACTGTAGAGGGGCGCTAGTCTTGAGAAAATTTTGGGAAAAACTAAGAAAGCTCAATAACTCAGGGAAATTCAGTAAGAGAATCTGTGAGACAACTTAACAAAGATGAAAGATGTAAGGGAAAATTAAATCAACAAATGGGATCTAAGGTTAAGAAAAATGCCACATATGAACCAAGGAAAGAACAAAATGAAAATTCGATCCCCAGTGGAGTCACCAATTTCTGTTATGGAAATATTCCCCTGCGGATAGGTGAACTTTCCCTTGGAGTACAAACCCCTCTGCTAAGACAAAAAAATACCTTTGGACACTACCATTCCTATAGATTCATTTTATCCATCAAAAAAGAGAGAAGGAGAGGAAGTATGATGTACCTCACTTTTGACGTTTGTCCACGCTGCTCCAATCCATGAGTTCCGAACAATACCTGCAATGGACAACAAGAAACAAAGGATTATCTCCTACTCTAATGGATTAGACAAAATCAATCGATCTATGAAGATTATGACAAACATATAATAGCACATGTAAACACATAATAGAAGGAAATATACCAATTATATTAATGAGAAATTCAAAAGGAAACTTACAATATTCAGATGATGTTGCAACAACCTCCCCAAGTCCTCCTTGTCCAACCCCTTGCTCGAAATATCCACAATCAAAATAACAATGCTTTGCTGATTTTTTCCTCCTTTGTTCACCATGAGAATGCCTCCATTTATAGGCTTTGAGAGGCTCAACCACCTTGGTTATATTTGGGATTAGTTGAGGATATGGCTCCAATAGTTGTGATATCTCCCTTAGATGCAATCTAGGGGTTAGATTCAAGCCAAACTAACTCGATCCATCCATAACTATCTTTAGAAGAAAATGGGATTTCTTCCAAGATTTTCTCAACCAATTCAATGCTCCCTTAGAATGGGAAACATATCGCTACAACGCTCCTTGTGATATGGGAAAGGAGCACTAGAGCTCCTTGTATATGAGCAGGAGAGTGTTGATCTTCCCAAAAGTTTCCAAGATGAGCAATTCTCATAGAAAAACATTTGTTTCGACTATCAAATGATGGGGTTTCTTCTTCTAACATGTTTTAGGGGTTGTGTCAAGTGTTTTCATGCTGTCGTTCGTGATGTGACACTTACGGAAAGAGAATGCGACACTTATGACACTTGCGACAATGAGAATGTGACATTATCTAAATGAGAAATTTTGATGTGTAACAGTTGACGCCATTGAAATATCCCCAAGGTGTTTCGTCAATTAGCTTGGGAATAATAGGCTTGCAAGGCTTTAATTTTTTCCATTTACACTTAAATTCCAGAGAGAGCTTTGTCGCCAAACCCACCGCTACCTTTATAGAGATGATTTTTTCTTGGAAAATGCACATTCTATATTCCCACCAAATGAAATAAGTGAATAAATAGGGAAAAGACCCAAAGTCTATTGTTGAAACTTCATTCCACTAGTAGATAATCAAGTCTTCAAGACTACTATTCAAAGCATGTAAATTTACCTTAAAGCCTAACGAGACTATTGACCAAATCCATGTCATGTATTTGCATGAAACGAACAAGTGATGAGGTTTCGCCTCCTTCCTGCAAAGAGCACATGTGTTTGGACTTACTCATACCCTTCTTAAACCATTGTCACATGTTAATATTTTATCATTGAGAGCCAACCACAATAAATTTTTTGACTTTAGCGGTGAGTGGAATTTCCATACTTTTCTCCACCACCACTTTTTCTTGCTAGAGAAGGCCTCCTCTACAAGAACCAAGTAACCCATTTTTTCCATGGTATCCCTTGACTGTAAGTTTTTTGACCAACTCATATTGTCAGTATCCTCTTCCTAAATCATAAAGAAATCGGATCTGAGGTTACCTACATATCTTTTCCATTCTTTCGCTTTAACTCCTTCTAGGATCAATACCAAATCCGACAGCCATCCACTATGCCCAACAATGTCAAGGCCCTAGACCCTCGCATCCCATAGGGCGTAAATCCATTTTGAATGAAGAGAGGAAACTCGATCATCTGAAATTTTATATACTCTTTCTGATCCTTCCTAGGGGTTCTCCCTGATACTTAAGATTTTTCCATTTCCTATTCTCCACATTGTCCAATCTCCTATGAGAGGGAAAGCTTCCACCAATGATTTCCAAATTGTTGATCAATTGAATATCGATTTCCTTTTAGAGTGAAACCACTCCTTCACCATTTTTCTTGCTAAGTACTTTGAAAACATCACTCCGCCCCATAGCATATTGTTGTGAATAAGCCTCAATAGAATCGTTGCTGCAAGGACCTGATTGAACCAATACATGTTCTTGATCCCCCATCTGCCTAGTCCCTTAGGCATGGCAATCCAAGACCATTTGACTAGAGGAATTCCATTTGCATTATTTTTCTCTGACCATAACAACTGAAAAACACACCTTTCTTATTTTTGTTAGAGTACCTTTTGGAATTTTCTCTTTAGATGCCTACTAGACTATAATGTTGCTAAGCATTGACTGCAGGAGAACTAGTCTCCCTCCCATCAATATCCATCAGTGAACCCAAATGGATATTTCGGCTTCAAATTTTTTTATGGATCCACATCCAGTTGTCATATGTATATAAATTGGGTTTTGGCTTGAAACCCAAATATTTGAGCCCTTCTTCAATGCATTTTCAGGTGAATGGAAGATTACTTTCCAACTGAATTAGAAATTCTTCATGAAGAGAGATGTAAAGAATGTTGGAATTGGCCATATTGATTTTCATTCCTATTTCTAAACAAAATGAATCTAGAATATATTTTTTAACCTAAAATTCCTTCGCGAACCCTGCACCAAAGAAAAGTATGTCATCAACAAATATAAAGTGAGAAATAATTTATGATGGAGATATTTTGACTCCTTTAAGAAGGCCACTTGTGACTCTTCCTAGAATTTCCAATTAAACTGCTTAAACCTTTAGAAAAAATAAGGAAAAGGAATGGAGACAAGGGAAATTCTTGTTGGAGTCCCGTCAAGAGATGGAAGGATTTGAACAGGGAACCATTGATTAGGACCGTGAAAAAATATGACTCAATGCACCTCATTATCCAGTTGATAATGGCCAAATTCATCCCCATTTGGATCAGACAAAGTCTAATAAAAACCCAACTAAATTTATCGTAGGATTTGGATAGGTCCATCTTCAGGATAATTGAAGGAATATTTTTATCCTTGATAGAGTGCATAGCTTCTTATGTTAGGGCTATCGCATCATGTATTTGTCTCTTAAAAAGGAAGCCAAAATTCTCTTCAGAGATAATTTCGTTGAGAAGGGGATTAATCCTATTCTCAATAATCTTGGATATGATCTTGTATATGGAATTACAATAGGAAATAGGTATTAAATACTGGAAGGAGGCAAATTCGTTCTTTTTGGGAATTAAATCAAGATGGGTTGCATTGAAAGAGCCTAGTATTATACCAGAACGATGAGATTCTTGAACCACCTTCAGTAAGTCATCTTTGAGAAAGTCATAGAAACCTATAAACAATTCAACCATGAGGCCTTTTGGACCCATACTTTTTCCCTTTTGAAGCGAAGAAAGCGTGGAAATGATTTCTCCTTCCAATACCTCTGCTTGAAGGGACTCATTCATTTCATCGCTAAAGGATCTAGGGAAAATGTTGACAACCTTTAGAATTATTCTATGGGGAAACATATTGGTTCCTTAAAAAGGTTGGCGTAAAATTCCTTCCCAACCTCGGCTATTCCTTCAAAGAAATTGACCATTTTCCAATTCTGGTCCTTAATTTCCCAAATGGAGTTAAAGTTATTTCGATAGGTCACGCACTGATGGAAGAATTTGTTGTTGTTATCTCCCTCCTTTAACCATACTTCCATAGTTTTTATATGCCAATTTGTTTCTTCATATTCCAGTAGATCTTGTCTCTTAGCGATTATATCCTTTAAGAATGTCTCTTCAAGATCGGAGAGGGAGTTGGTCGGTTTTCCCACCAGCAATTTGTTGATCTTAGATTCAACATCAAGAAGTAGTGATTGGGATTTTTTTTATTGAATCCATGGGCCCATTCCTTGGTATCTTTTTTCACCCTTCCCATATTTTCTACAAATTGTTTCATGAGGGAACTCCTTCCTTCCATGTCCAGATGGGTCCATAAAGGAGAAACTTGATTCTTATAATCCTCTTCTTGAAGCCAGGAGTGGTTAAATTTCATAGAGGAGGGTGGTGTATCCCATTTATTTTCAATTTTCAAAACTATGGGAAGATGATCTAAGCTTCCCCCTAAGGAGACCCAAGATTTGAATGTCGAGGAATTCTCCAATAGAACCTCAAATATTTGAAATATGTCGATAGGTTTTGCTACAATATTCTCCCCTTTTCTATCATTCTTTCAAGTGGGAGTCAACTTTGACAGTTCCATGTTAAGCAAGTGTGCCTCTTCTATCCAATTTTCAAAGAATCTCTCCAATGGATCCTTACCAATATTCCCCCCCCCCACACTTCCCAAATTGAGAGGGTGAAATTAAGTTTTCCACCCAAAATGATGTTGGTGGATGAAAGGGTTCCTGAAGAGCCTAATCCTTCCCATAAGGATATTCTGTCTACATAAGGGCCATACACGTTAACCAACCTGAAAGAAGAATTTACATTTCGGTCCTCCAAGTCCACCACTATTATGGAAGCAATTAGGAAGGAAGATAAGACCCTTTAACA
The DNA here is from genome assembly GCA_009831015.1 of Picea engelmannii. Classification (NCBI taxonomy): domain Eukaryota; kingdom Viridiplantae; phylum Streptophyta; class Pinopsida; order Pinales; family Pinaceae; genus Picea; species Picea engelmannii. Next base: position 20,501 of record WSFP011395542.1, on the reverse strand, counting down.
AGGACTCCATGCAATGAGTAAACCCCCAAAAAATCCTTTTGCATCAACAAAATTGAAAGACCAATCCTTTAACCAAGGAAGGAAAGAGTACGTGGCCTTGACTCCTACACACATGGTTTCTTGGATCATTATAACATCCAAAGAAAATAATTGCATGAGCCATTTTAGGGATATAATTTTTGAGGTGCTCCCGACCCCATGAGCATTGAATGGGAGACAAATCATTAGAAACCCTTCTCCGAGGCTTTCCCCACTCCAAGGTCCTGCATAATTGTAGATTTCTTACCACTTATAATGTCCTTTCAAACTTGAATTTGATTAAGTGAAAGGTGAGATTTCCGTCCCACCTACGCACATGATGATTTTTCCATTTCCAACCCACTCGCACCGACCTCTTCTACCACCGGTTTGACCTTCGACTGAAGAAGAAAATCAGATTTTAGGACAAGATTTAAGAAATTTATTTTCCCTAAGTCTATCAAAGTGGAAAGAGGAGGAGAGTAAAGGACACATGAGGGAAAGGGATATTTCACCCGAGATACAGGGGGAGGAATAAAATGGAAGAGCTCTGGGGATAAGAAACTATGGGGGGGGGCAATATTGATAAGGATGTAAATCCTAGGAGAAAAATATAATTTATTAGGAATAGAGGGAGGCCCATACTCAAGAGATTCCATGACCATCATTGTTTCTTCAATATGATTTGAAAAATCCACCTTGATTTGAGATGGGATTGAAACTAAGGGAGATAAATACTTATCAAATTTTTTGACTTCCTTATCCACTAGGAGTTCAATGGGCTGATTGACCTTGGGACTGTGACATGCAAACTTAGAATCTTCTACCAATATTTCAAAAGCTAACGCCCCTAATGACACTTTAGATATATTCCTCTTCCAGAACTTTTTGAAAGGAGGAATTTGTGATAAAGACTTGTGACATTGAGGTTGAAGGTGATAGACCTTGTGGAATCCAAAGCATCATAATGGAATTCTCCAGTAATTTATTCTTTGGACCCATGAAAAATTCATGCACACTAACTCAATCTCGTCTAATAGACATTCCTTCATATCAAATTCCACTTAAACCCAAGCCTAATGTCAGTCAATTTTTGAGTCCCAATATGGTTCCATGCTGATGAACCGACCTATTTTATTTCTAATAAATTTCAACACTTCCTCCTTTCATAACACTAGAGGAAGTTTAGGGAGAATACCCCACACCTTCGATGGGAAAAGGGGGTCAAGAGTGGGGTCGAAACTTATCTCCCATTCCTTTAACACCATCCCTGATGGGCCCCAACCCCAAGCCTAACTGAAAATAACATCCATGTCAACCTTCAAATGAAACTTGAAACAAAACCAACCACGAGCCATATTGTGAAACACATGCATGTACCCCAACATAGTAGACAAGGTAGAATCGATCCAAACCCTGGGGGATTCTGATCTCAAAAAATTCCTGCAGAACCTTCCTACCACATTTTTTCCTATCAAGTCTAGGATTGACTTGAGCTTGACATCGTCACCTACCACCATCTTGCTATGACCCCTTTTCACCTTGCAACACTTTTTCCTTGATTTCGATACCACTAAAAGGGAGCTCGACTTCAAAAACTCACCATGATTCTTCTTCAAATTGCTAATCTGATCCATAAGTGGGGGTGCCCTACTACCACTTTGTATGGGATAAAGTGTTGGGTTTTTATATTCTTTGTAGTGAAAGTCTAGTTGAGGTGGATCAACTGACAGTCGAAGTCGGAGGTCGAGGTGGTTTGACCGGGTAAAGATGAATTCGAAGGAATCGACACCAAGTCGAAGGTCAAAGTGGTTCGAACTGGTAAAGATGAAGTCGAAGACATCAAAAACAAGTCGAAGTTCCAGGTGGATCGACCAGGTAAACTAAAAGAGGTCGATGGTCTGGCATGTGGAAACCGACTGAAGACCGAATGAAGGCCGACTGGTAATCCGACTTGGTAGTCGACTGTAACAGAATCCTGAGATTAATGGGATTTGTTGCCAATGATCTACATGGATATATAACCATTTTTGGGAATCTTTTTCTTTAGGGTTTTTCCTACCGTAAATCCTATAAAGAAGGTGTGTTGTAATGTTGTAAAAGTTGATCAATGAATCAATAATCGTAGAGGTTGTTGGTCATCTATATGTAAGATGAATTGGATATAGGGTTGTTCTTGTGTAAGGAAAGAGGGTATGATGTCGATTATGTCTTAGGTGTGGAACAAGGTTATACATGTAACCTTTTATTTTGAATGAATAAGACAACAAGAGAGAAGAATGCTCTAGGAATGTTAGTTTTCCCTCCAGGGTAAAATCTATGTGTACTGTGTGTTTGCTTTGCCATTTACTTTCTTGATTACATCTTTCTTCCTCTTTTCTGCTAGGTTTATGTGGTATCGAAGCTTAGTTTAACAACCTTGGATATGAGCTAAGCCTTAGGTTCCATAAGAGTCATAAGTCACAAATCTTTAAAGACTGTGTTAAAGAATGATGAGCAACTCGAGAATAGAGATCGAAAAAATTCAATGACCAGAAGTTATAGCTTTGGAAGCTTAAAATTGAAGATCTCCTTGTATATCGAGAACAATGGATAACAATTTGTCGAGGTGCCATGCCGACAGGTATGTCGACGAAAGAATGGGATAAAATCGAGACAATATAAAGGAGTATGATTCAACTTTTCCTTGCAGATTCGATACTGCTGAATGTCTTAGGTGAAGATTTAACCAAGAAATTGTGGGACAAGTTGGGGATCTTGTACCAGTCGAAATCCTTGGTAAATAAGTTATTTCTTAGAAAGAAACTGTATCTTCTGAAGATGAGTGAGGGAATTTTGGTGACTGAGCATTTAAGTGCGTTTAATACCATTATAAGCTAGTTATCTTCTGTGGATATTGAATCACTGAGGAGGAGAAATGTACTAGCCTATTATGTTCTTTGCTAGACTTCTGGGATAACTTAGTTGTGTCTATAGGGAGTAATACAACCACATTAGCGCTAGAAGACATGGTTGAATCTCTACTGTCAGAAGAAATGATAAGAAAGAACATGGAAGGATCAACTAAAGATGCTTTAGTGGTGAGAGGTCGACCGATTGATAGAGATAAAGGAAAATTATCTAGTAGAAATTCTAAGTTGAAGGGTAGATCTAAATCCCATGTTCAGTCGATAAGAAGATGTTGGAAATGCGGTAAATCTGAGCATTACAAAAGGGAATACAATTCGAAGGAAATGGAAGTCAGTAAAAGATCCAATGAGAAGTAGTTGAATGAGAGAAATATGACTCCAGATAAGGGAGGCGATGTGTACCTGGCGTCAACCAGTACATGGTTGGATCAATATGCTTGGTCGATCGAATCATGAGAATCCTATAATATGAAACCACATAGAGAATGGTTTTTTGAATATGAACGATATGAAGGAGGAGATGTGTTCTTGGGGGACAACTTGACAACCAAAATTGTCAGATGAGGAAGAGTTCAATTGATATTGCAGGATGGGAGGAGTAGAACCCTTCGAGGTATGCTACACATTCTGGGTATGGAAAGAAACTTGATATTTGTTAGCAAGATGAGTGATGTAGGGGTGCACACTATTTCAAAAGGATTCATGCAATATGGTCAGAGGTGTGATTGTCTTAATGAAAGGCGTTTAGATTAGAACCCTATACAAGTTACTAGGTAGTGTTGACTCGACTGGATGCAACACCATCATTGTTCCTGAAGTTGACTCGACTTCAAATTAACTCGAATCGACTTCGAATCGACTCGACTCAACTTAGGTTGAGTTGATTCAAGCTGACTCAACAAGTCATCATAAAGTTGACATGACCATGCTATGGTAAAAGAGGATGGGACATATAGGAGAAAAAGTACTTCGAGCTATGCATAACAAAGTTATGGTCGAAGACTTTCCTGCATGTAATTTAGAAGTCAACTTTTGTGAACATTGTATATATGGGAAAAAGTTTTGGGTGAGGTTCCCATATGGAGCGACAAGGGAAAATGGGATTTTAGAGTTGGTTCATAGTGATGTGTTTGGCCCTATTTTGGCGCCTTCACTTGGTGGATCCATCTATTATGTATCCTTCATAGATGATTTCTCCAAGAAGATATGGATATATTTCCTGAGGAAGAAATCAAATGTTTTTGAGAAATTCAAAGAGTTTAAATCTCTTATAGAAAACCAGACAGATAAGAAGATTAAGGTGTTGAGAACTGATAACGGTGGTGAATTATATGAAAAATAATTTGATCAATTTTGCAAGAAGTGTGTCATAACACACAAAAATACCACACCATATACCCCACAACAAAATGGAGTTGCTGAGAGAATGAACAAAACATTAATGGACAAGGCAAGGATCATGCTTGGTGGTGTTGGGCTCGCACTAGAAATATGGGCGAAGGCATTCGACACTACAAATACCTATTCAATATGTCTCCTTCATCGACACTAGTCGACACGACTCCACATGAGGTATGGTCGGGTAAGAAGCCTTTAGTTTCACATCTAAAAGTATTTGGCTATGATGCATTTGTGCACATTCCCAAGGAAAAGAGGAGAAAACTGGAAAAGAAGGCAGTCAAGTGTATTTTCATTGGACACAAAGAAGGAATGAAAGGATATAAGCTAGAAGGAATGAAAAATGGTTAAATATACTAGAAGGTTAATTCTTTGTTCACAATTTTTATGACATAGAAAAGGTCACCTTCGCACTTTGTTGGCATAGGGGTAGACCCAGGGTTCAACGCTTCAACAACACAACAACAAAACCTTAACTACCGGCCCTTTTAGCAACACCTGCGAAGCAGATGAAGTCTCACCCGAGGTAGAGGCAGGGGTGGTTGCAAGACTCCAGTGTCTGCAACCTTAGCTAGGACACAGATATGTGATTACAATAATCTAACAAAGCACTTAGTAGTTTTCATTCATTAGTACTTAACCTTTGTCTACAACGCAGATAAACCCTAATTACAATGCAACATAGTATTCAAAAAGATTCAACACATTCAAGCACTAAGCATATCAACATAGATCAGATCTAGCACCTCATTCACATCATTAGGCACTAAGCTATCATATTCATCTAAGAATACATCATTCTACTAAGCGTTAATCATATGAACCATAAAACAACCATAATGCACAAAGAAACCATAACACATGATATACGTGGTTCACCCCCAGCACGAGGCTATGTCCACCAACTCTTCATCTTGTTTATTATCTTTTGTCAATCATCTACATGCACAGAGCCATAAGGTCCTACTCCACATAGGACATGAGATCTGCATGCACCTCGCGAGATCCTCCTTCCCTGAGCTAGGTTATAGCACAAAGCCTTTACACAGTCTCTTACAGTCACTTTCACTTAGCCTTGCAAGTATCACATAGTATGCACAAATCATGTACAACTATCACTTGCACTTAGCACATTGGCATTCACTTACCTTTTTGCAGTTAGCATCACACACTTTTTCACCCCGTACTTACAATGCCTAGCTTTCTATTTATACATTACAAAATGGGCCTAAACATGGTTAAACCCATGGGCCGACATCCCCATACCCGTTACATAAGCCCAAAACCCAAAAACTCCCTAAAAGGGGCTGAGATCCCACGATATTTGCTTCGACTTGTGCTCCACCTTCGACAGCCTGTCGAAGTCCCAAAATAGGTCAAACTTGACCAAGGATCTCCAAAACTTGGTCAAGGGCCAACATGCCCCCAACACTCACCTGTGACTTGTCCCGAGTCACTTTGATCTGGGTAGCTCTGCCTCAAAATCCTCGAGCTTGGCTCGATCTTCTTTGACCTACTGCTTCACCAAGGGCTCCTGCTCAACGAACTCTTAAATAACTGCCTCGTTCACAGGTCCCTCTAAGCATTGTTCTACTGAAGTGACTACTTGTTCCGGCTTTTCTCCTCGGCCTTCAATCTCTTCGAACAGTTGGAAAGCTACATCCTGGACTGGCTGGAGCCTCTGAGTCACTTCCATGAATTTTCTCTGTATGGCATGGACGTGTTGTTGAACAATGCATTGTTCCTGGGATTGTTTCATTCTCTCAACTGCTGATGAGAGCTTTAGCTGTGACTATACTGTCACTGCTTGTTGCTTTGCCTCCTGGAGTTGTGACTCTAGTGTCTTCAGTTCAGGGTCCTCAGTAAGTCGCTCATAAATCTACACACTTCTACTTCTAAGTTGTTGGCATTCCAAAGCTAATGCTCTGATCCTCTCAACTGCGCTCTGGGAAGTGGCTTCTCTTTGGTCTCGCACGTCCTGTGGAGTACTTGGTACTATTTGTAGCTCTAGATATTCTATTCTCTATTGAAGCTATTGGATGGCTGCAGCAAGTTTCACTACTTGATGATCCATTGGGTCTTCCTCCTTGTGCTCTAAGCTCGCCACAGAGCGAAGTGCTCTGCTGACTGCTTATTTGATACATATTATTTTTGGCACGAAATGAGAGCGGAGATATAATAAGGAAATGCACAAAGATATCGCAGATATTCAATAATATAACCGAAATGTATAAGAGATGCAACCATAAACAAAGAGATACAGTAATACACGATTTGTATTAATGAAATAAATGTACAGAGATTGTAAAAATACAGAGTGAAAGACTTGCTAGAATGGTGGCGGCTTATCTCTGAGAAGAGATGTGACGACTGCACTCATTCGCAAGAAGCTGATTACAATGAGGCTCTGAAGGTATTTTTACAATAAAAAGAAATTCCAAAAACCCTAGACATCCAAAAACCTAACCCTAGGAGATGAAGCGTCGAAAGTCATCTGGGCCCTGTTTGGGTAAGTTAGTACATCTACTTCCCGGGGTCGTAACTTTTGCATACGATCTCCATTTTAGGCGTATGATAGCCCGTTGGAAAGGTATCATCGAGGAGATTCATTTTGGGGGCTCAATAATTCCTTTGAATATCGTTGAGAATCTCGATCCTGAAAAACCTTAATTTAGGCCCTCAAATTGGCCCCGAAAGTTAAAAACTGCTAAAAATAGTAAATTTCCAAAATTGCTAGAAAGCTGTTTTGGGCCAGATGGAAAAGGTGGGTGGCCACCGATATCCATCTAGATAAATCCTCCCTCCTTAGGAAGCAATGGTCTCCATTGTGTTGAGTTCCTCAGGGAGAGGGAAAGGTGTTTGCTGAATCTGCATCTTGGTGAGTTGCTTGCCTTGCTGGAGACGTCACGCTACTCAGTTTGTGGAAGTTTGTCACGAACCCGTTGCTGGTGGGGTTGAATCTGTTCAACCATTTGGGCTATCTGAGATGACTGTGTGCAGAAGGAATCTTTGCATTTTTTTGCAATATTGTCGACCTTCTTCTGTTGGATAAAAGGTGCTTGGGCCGAGGCTGTAGTGGTTGCAGTATCCTTTTGTTCCCCTTTTGAATAGACTGTGAAGAAGATGAATTTTGTAGTATGAGATACTACCTTGCGACACTTTTTAGGTGGAACAATAGTCAGAATTACCTCTGGTATTCTGTAGAGATGACCCCCTGAGAAATAATGACATTGCGAGGTCGAGACTCATAAACAACATGGCATTTCCACATATATGGTTGGCCCAAGAGAACATCACAGACATCCAGTGGGGAAACATCACATAATACCTCATCCTTGAAGGGCTGGATGTCGTATCTAAATTGACACCTATGGCAGACATGAAGATCTTATCCTTGGTGAAGCTACCTGATATTGTTTGGCTGCGGGTGTGGTGTTGTCGACAATCCCAACTGTTTGACGACCTCTGTTGAGATGAGGTTCTTCTGGCTTCTGCTATCAACAATAAAATGCAGCGAGGTCCACTTCACCCACATCTGTGAATGAAAAAGGTGCTCCCCCTCTTTAGGATATGTTGGTTCTTCTGGTTGAATTGTTGCGGTCGTGAGAATAACAGTGGGGTCTGCATCAATGATCTATCCTTTACCAGTATTTTCAGAATTAGATTTTGAATCAGGGTTTGACTCCTTGTCTTTGATCTCAGCCACCAATGACTATTTTGAGCTACATTCATCGGTGTTGTGCCATGGGATTTTGTGGAAATCACACCATTTTTCGGTGTCGTTCTTTGTCTTCCCGTGACCCTTCTTTTCCTATGGATTGGAATGGTGTTTGGGAGACTGTTTGTTAGGGCTGTCTTTTGTCATACTTTGGTTGTTGTAGATTTGTAGACCCAAGTTCCTATTTGTTCCGGTGCTTAAATTTCTGCTCGATTTTAATAGCATATCGACAAGCAACATCGAGTGATGAGATGTCCAGAAAATCCATTTCAGTTTGGATGTATCTGTGTAGAGCCCCACGGTATTTTAGAACCAAATGTCATTCAGAGTCTTTGATACCCAGCTTGGTGTGCAGGGTATGGAAGGTATTGGTGAAATCTGAAACTGCTTGGCCCCTCTCTTGCCGCAGTGTGGTCTATCTCATGTACTGGTCCTCATAGTTGCCAACAGGGTAATACTGTTCCTTTATCGCATACACAAAAAAATCCCAAGTGGGCTCGGCCCCATATATTCCCGACTCCTTTGTGGAACTTTTATCCCAGTAATTTTCCCACCAATGTTTGACATGGGGGAGAGATTTAAGGAGTGCAAAGGTGATCTTTTCTCTGTCGGAAAAATTGTGAACAGAGAAATAACCTTCTAGCAGGTTTAACCATTTGTCTAAGGCTTCTGCATCTATCTATCCTTCAAATACAAGAATATCAAAATTAACTTGTACCTTGAAAGGCAAGGTGCCTCCAAAGTGGCCGTTTTATGAATATTCTCTTGTTTCTATCGACAGGCATTGAAGGATGTGGGAAAATTTCTCCATCATTTCATCCCTTTGTCGCGTGAGAGCTTTCTCAAGCAACAGACTGATAGGATCATCTACTCTGTCATTTTTCTTTTCTTCCACCATGGAGGGTTTCTTGGGCATGCGATAGAAATTATCTTCAAGAGAGACAAGATCGAGACCCAACTTTCTATACTCATACCTTGTCGGGGACATGCACTGAAAAAAGATCAAGAGCAGCCTGCTCTGATACCACTGATCTGGATTATTTTCGGCACGAAATGAGAGAAGAGATATAATAAGGAAATGCATAGAGATATCGTAGATATTCAATAATATAACATAAATGTATCAAAGATGCAGCCATAAACACAGAGATATAGTAATACACGATTTCTATTAATGAAATAAATGTACAGAGACAATAAAAATACAGAGTGAAAGACTCGCTAGAATGGTGGTGGCTTATCTCTGAGAAGAGATGTGACGGTTGCACTCATTTGAAAGAAGATGATTACAATGAGGCTCTGAAGGTATTTTTACAATAAAAAGGAATGCCCAAAACCCTAGACATCCAAAAACCTAACCCTAGGAGATGAAGCACCAAAAGTCATGTGGGGCTTATTTGGGTAAGTTAGTACATCAACTTCCCGGGGTCGTAACTTTTGCATACGATCTCCGTTTTAGGCGTATGATAGCCCGTTGGAAAGGTATCATCGAGGAGATTCATTTTGGGGGATAAATCATGCCTTCATTTATAATTGAGAAGCTCTATCCTGAAAAACCTTCATTTAGGCCCTCAAAATGGCCCCAGAAGTTAAAAACTGCTAAAAATAGTAAATTGCCAAAAATGCCAGAAAACTGTTTTGGGACAGTTGGAAAAGGTGGGTGGCCAGCGATATCCACTTGGATCATTATTTTACTCCAAAATACTCTTTGAGCCACTATTCTTTCTCATGCTAGATCTGCGCCTTTTCCTCTTCAAACTTTGCTTGGAGGGCAACCTTCTCTTGCTGCGCAACATTGCGTTGCTCTATTACTTCCTCTTGTGCTTGCTTCAGGGCCACTGTGGCCTGTTATGTTTCTTCATGTGAGTGAAGAAGGTGGGCTTCAATTGCATCGACTAGTCTGCGGAGTTGGGTAGGCTCATGTCCCAAATCTGTTTCTTTTGATGGTGGGGGCACACTGGACACTGCACATCTAGAGTGAAGGGCCTGCTGTACCCCTCACAGTTCTGCTTCAATTTTTTCATACATGGTCTCTTGCTTAACTTAATTTCTCTGCAAAATATCTTCTGAGGCATCCGATACAACTGCAATGATGAAGTCAAATTCATCAAGCATGAGCACAATCTGTAGCTTGGTCTTACTAGCTTTTGACTTCTTCCGCGATGTGGGTTTCATGGGAGAAACATTTATTTTGGCTCTGCTTCATCAGTGGGATTATGTGGCAGTGTTACTTCGCCTTTCTTCTTCTAATCTTATTTTCCATTGTTCTCTTCTTTATCTACTTCATCATCACCTCCTCCTCTAGGTGATTCTGAAGTCCCTAGGGACACTGTCACGATTCACTGCGTTGACCAGAGGAGGGATGTAGTCGGGCAGGATGGATGGGATTAACTTCGCTTTCACCAAGTCATCTAAATGCTTGGTTATTTTCTCATCTGCAACTCGGGATGGCCCAGATCTGTGAGCAGTCGACGGGGAGGCTTGCACTCCTTGTGTCGATGAGGCTTGAACTCCTATGGACATCACTCTCTCTTCCATTAGATCGATTAAAATTTCCTCTACTGACGTTTCCACAACGTTAAGCTTGTCCGACATGCACGCCCAATATCGGATATCTTAGACTGATGAACAATTTCTCAATGCAATAGAATTGATGACAAGTTATTAATAAGCACAACACAGTAACAATGAGTTCTCTTGTTGTCTTGGATACAATTCACGAAAGTGTGCTCAACACAACAGTCTACAGGATAAGTAGACAACGATGTAACAGATCCTTCCAATGGACAAGAATCCTTCATCAATGCAGTTCTATCCATTACAGGGCGGTCCCAATGGTCCGATGCCGAGATTTCTGATTGTAACTCTTGTTCTAACCGTTCGGGAACATCAATCTAACGGTTATAATGCATCCAACGGTCATATCACTCCGCCATGGAGAAGTGCCAATCTGAGTTGCTATGATATTCTGACGAAGTTCGAATTCTGGAGACCTTCCTTATGTGAAGTCTTCTCTGGAACTTCCTATAATTTCTCCAACTTTGCTTTCTTCTTGCTGAGCTTTCTAGCCTTATTCCCCGTGATCTGCGTTACTGGGTTCCTCTTCCCATTCTGATTCTTATCTCCTCTTGGAATAGTAACTTTGCACTGTTGATGGTCTTTCGTAGGGTTCAAGGGAAATACTTCTTCTCTGTCTGGGGTAGGTGCTCTATTCTCTTGTACAGACAGGTGTTTCAAATCTTCTTGTGTTCTTTCAACTTCGACATCCATATTTCTGGTTCTCAGTAGCTTCGACTAGTTTTCTTGTTCTTCCAGTAAGTGTGCTATTCTCCCATGAAGTCTCTTAGTTCTTTCTTTTTATGCTCTAGAGCTTCCTCTTCTTGTTTTCTTTGGATCTAATCTTTCTCAATCTAGGTTTTTCCTAGTAACATAGCAAATGGGGCGTTGTTCTCAATAAATTTAACAACCTCAAATTCTTGTTCTGTCAAAGTTCCATGAGCACTCATAGATGTTTGGGTAAGCATTCCACATAGGGTTATCAACTTTCCTCTAAATAATCCTACTCCTCCCAATGAAGGAATCATAGCAGGCTTTCCTAAAATTTCCCAAGTTCTTTCTGTCATAATATTCACCTATGTTTCCTCATCCAGAACATAGTCTATGTCGAAGTCTCCTATTCTTGTTTCTATGCACTCTTTCTCTTTGAAGATATTTTATAAGTTGATATCTTTGTGGTCATTCGTAATTCTTTCATTTGTAGTAATACAGTCTCTGATTCTTTCTAGGGTTCTTCCATGGTCTCAATTTCTTGGCCTTCCTCAGGGTTTTCTTGTCTCATATTCATTCTTTCAATCTTAGGAATCATTCTAGGGAAATCCATAACGTCATGGTCCATAGCTTTACAACAGAGACAACTAGGTCTTCTATCAGGGAAATTCTTAGCAAGATGGCCTAACCTTCTGCAACTGTAACGAAGAGTTAATCCTCTCTTTCTCTTAAATGATCCCCAACCTTTCTTGTACTGCGCACTAGGATCGTGGTAGCTAAGCTGCAAAAAATTCTTCCTAAGATCCTTCATCCATTTGTTAGTCCAAACATTCTTTCTATGCATAAGAATAACATATATTTCATTATTTCTATCAGATCTACTCATATCAAACCTTCTTTCTTCTAACTGTGCCCTAGTTTTTAGACTAGGAAATTTTTTATCAAACATACCTAGATCCATACTTTTGAAACAAAAATTTCCACTTATCTTACCTTTATCAAAGAACAAAGATTTCAGATCTTACCTCTTTAATAAAAAAATCTCACTTTACCTTTATCAGAGCACAAAGATTTCAGATCTTACCTCTTTTCTTCAGATCATACTTCTTTTCTTAGCACAAAGCTTTCACAAGTGAAGTAGAATACTGCGCACTAAAGCAACAAATCTACGCATAGAGCTTTCTTTCTTTTCCTCAGTTCCCAACAATCACAATTTCAGGTCCTGGCAATGGAACCATTTGTTGGCACATGGGCAGACCCAGGGTTCAACGCTTTAAAAACGCACCAAAAAAACCCTAACTACTAACCCTTTCGACAACACCTGCGAAGCAAATGAAGTCTCACCCGAGGTAGAGGCAGGGGTGGTTGCAGAACTCCAGTGTCTGCAACCTTATCTGGGACATAGATCTGTGATTACAATACTCTAACAAAGCACTTAGTAGTTGTCATTCATTAGTACTTAACCTTTGTCTACAACGCAGATAAACCGTAATTACAATGTAGCACAATATTCAACAAGATTCAACACATTCAAGCACTAAGAATATTAACATAGATTAGATCTAGCACCTCATTCACATCATTAGGCACTAAGCTATCATATTCATCTAAGCATACATCATTGTACAAAGAATTAATCATATGAACCATAAAACAACCATAATGCACAAAGCAACCATAACATAGGATATACGTGGTTCACCCCCAGCCTGGGCCTACGTCCACCAACTCTTCGTCTTCTATATTATCTTTTTTCAATCATCTACATGCACAGATCCATAAGGTCCTACTCCACATAAGACAGGAGATATGCGCGCACCTCGCCGGATCCTCCTTCCCCGAGCTAGGTTATAGCACAAAGCCTTTACACAGTCTCTTACAGTCACTTGCACTTAGCCTTGCAAGTCTCACACAATATGCACAAAGCATGTACAATTATCACTTGCACTTAGCACATTGGCCTTCACTTGCCCTTTTACAGTTACCATCACACCCTTTTTCACCCCCTACTTACATCGCCTAGATTTCTATTTATACATTACAAAATGGGCCTAAGCATGGTTAACCCCATGGGCTGACATCCCCATACCCATTACATAAGCCCAAAACCCAAAAAATTCCCTAAAGGGGGTCGAGATCCCGCGATCTCTACTTCGACTTGCGCTCTGCCTTCGACAGCCTTTTGAAGTCTCAAAATAGGTCAAACTTGACCAAGGATCTACAAAACTTGGTCAAGGGACAACACACTTCTTAAGTCTTTCCCCCATGTCAAACATTGGTGGGAAACTTACTTAGATCAAAGTTACATAAAGGAGTCTGGAATATATGGGGCCAAGCCTACTTGACATTTTTTTGTGGATGCGGTCAAGGAACAATATTACCCTGTTGGTAACTATGACGACCAATACATGAGATGGACCATGCTATGTCAAGAGAGGGGCCAAGAAGTGTCGGATTTCACCAATACCTTCCATACATTGCGCATCAAGTTGGGTATCAAATATTCTGAGCGACATTTGGTTCTGAAATACCGTGGGGCTCTACAGATGTACACCCAAACTGAAATGGAGTTTCTGGACATGTCATCGCTGGGAGTTACCTATCGATATGTTGTCAAAATTGAGTAGAAATTTAGGCACCAGAACAAATGGGAGTTCGGGTCTGCAAATCTACAACAACCAAAGTATGATAAAGACGGCCCTAAAAAACAACCTCCTGAAACCCGATCTAAGCCACAAGAAAAGAAGGGTCATGGGAAGATGAAGAAGGACACTGGAAAGTGGTGTGATTTCCACAAAATACCTTGAAACAACACCGATGAATGTCACTCAATGTAATTTTTAAACCTGTGAAGTAAAGCAATGCATATAGATTCTTAAGAAAATTAGAATTTAATCAATGGCTCATACACAAAGTACGCATAAATTTTATACCGAAAACCCTCAACCAGGAAAAACTTTCTTATATTCATTATCTCGACTTTAACCATTCACTATACAATATATACAATGTTTTTTAGGTATTCTGTAGATATCAGAACCCTAATCCCCAAAACCGGGATTATTTTTAGCAAAATCTGCTAAAAATAGAAAAAACTGCCCAATTTTTTTTTTTGGGGCGCTGCCTCGAACCCCGTCGGCCCTGGGCTACCACTTGTTGCTGAACACTGCGCGTAACCAGGGGGGGCATACTTTCCCCCCCTAAGACCCCCTAGGAAAGTTCCCGACGCACACGACACAAAGAGCACTACTAGAGGGATCGTCAGACGCAGTTTTCATATCTGACGTGCCCACACACACACATACAAAGAATATAACACATACCCAACACTCAAAATAATCATTGGTGGAAGAGATCAAAGACAAGGAGCCAAACCCTGATTCAGAAAATAATGGAAAAAGATAGATCATTGACGCAGACCCCACTACTACTGTCGTGACCACAACAATTCAACCAGAAGAACTAGCAGGTATTGAAGAGGGGGAGCACATTTTTCATTCACAGATGTGGGTGAAGGGGACCTCGCTGCATTTTATTGTTGATAGAGGAATCCATAAAAACCTCATCTCAAACAGAGGTTTTCAAATGGTTGGGATTGTCGACAACACCACACCCGCAACCATACAACATTGGGTGGCTTCTCCAGGGATGCGATCTCTGTGTCAGCTAGCAATGTCGATTTTTGTCCGACATCCAACCCTTCAAGGATGAGGTTTGATGCGATGTTTCCCCAATGTATGTCTGTGATGTTCTATTGGGCCAATCATATATGTGGAAGCACCATGCTATTTATGAGTCTCGACCCCGTAGTGTCATTTTTACTCTGGGGGGTAATATCTACATGATACTAGAGGTAGTTCCAACTACTGTCCCACCTAAACATTGCCACAAGGTAGTATCTCATACTACAAAATTCAGCTTCTTCACAGTCTGTTCAAAAGGTGAACAAAAGAACACAACCACTGCAGCCTCAATCCAAGCACTTTTTGTCCAGCAAAAGTAGGTCGATAAGATTGAAGAAAAGCACAAGGATTCCTTATGCACACAGTCATCTCATGTAGACAAATTGGTTAAAAATTTCCAACCCTTCCAGCCACAGGTTCGTGACATCCTTCAACAAGCTAGCAACACAACTTCTCCAGCAAGGAAAACAACTCATCAAGATGCAGATTCGGAAAATATTGTTCCCTCTCCCCTGAGCACTCAAAGAAATGGAGATCATTGCATCCTAAGGAGGGAGGATTGATCCAGGTAGATATCGTTTGCCACCCACCTATTCCAACTGGCTCAAAATAGTCTTATGACAATTTACTATTTTTAGCAGTTTTTTCAGTTCCTAAACTTCTGGCGCCATTTTGAGGACCCAAATGAAGTTTTTTCTGGATTGAGCACCTCAATTGCACTCAAAGGATTTGATTGGGTCCCCAAAATGAATCTCCTCAATGGTTCCTTTCCAATGATCTATCGTGCGCCCCAAACTAAGATCGTATGCCAAAGTTACGCCCCTGGGAAGTTGATACACCAAACTAACCAAAACAGGGTCCACAAAACTGTTGGATTTTCATTTTCCGAGGTTAGGGTTTTGGATTTTATTTATGTTAAAAATGCCTTTAGAGCCTCACTGTAATCATCTTCTTGCAAATGTGAGTATCTGTCACATCTCTTGTCAGAGATAAGCTTCCGCCATTCTAGCGAATCTTGCACTCTGTCTTTCTACAGTTTTGTACATTTCGTTCATTAATAGAAATTGTATATTATTATATCTTTGTGTTTATGGTTATATCTCTGATATATTATTGGATATCTTCTATATCTCTGTACATTTCTTTATTATATATCTGCTCTCATTTTGTTCTGAAAATAATCTGGATTAGACATGGGACTTAGTCAAATTACCTAGTGGAAGAAAACCTGTCAGTAGCAAATGGGTATTCAAGAAGAAGATGAACGCAACAGGTCAATTCGAAAAATTCAAATCTATCCTCCAAGTTAGACATGAAGGATATTGATGCAATGAACTTCATTATGGGAATGGAGATCAAGAGATATTAAGCAACTAGAAATCTTTGGTTGAACCAAACAAAGTATATTGAAACAATGTTGAAACATTTCAACATGCAGGATTACAAACCTTTGAAGCTGTCAATTCTTGTGGGAGCAAGGATAATTGTTGAACAGTGTCCAAGAACACAAGAGGAAATAAAGGACATGGCACATTTTCCCTATGCAAGTGTTGTTGGTAGTCTAATGTATGTGATGGTATACACTCGACCAGACATTGCCCATGCAATGGGAGTGTTGAGTAGATACATGTCGACACATGGGAAGGAGAACTAGACAATTGTCAAGAGAGTATTCAGGTATTTGTGTGGCACAAAAGACTATGATATCTATTATCAAGGAAAACCTATAGGTGATAGTGAATTAAATGTACATGGATTTGTTGACGCTAACTGGGCTAGAGATATAGATCGACGAAGGTTGACCAGTGGATATGTGTTCAAAATGTTCAGTGGAGCAATTAGTTGGATGAGTAAGCGACATGCGGTTGTAGTCTTGTAAAAAACAAAAGCTGAATACTTGGTATCCACTCATGGAAGAAAAGAAGCAGTATGGAATTAGGTTTGAGAAAAGAGCTATGAAGATAATTTGCGACAGACAAAGTGCAATATTTATGGCAAAGATCCCTACTTATCATTCTAAGACTAAGCACATTGATGTACAATACCATTTCATCAGAGACATGGTGGAAAGCAACAAGGTGCTACTGGAGAAAGTAGACACATTGGAAAACATAACACACTCTTTGACCAAGTCTGTGAGTGTTGTAAAGTTCTCTTGGTGCAGAGAGACAATGAGAATTGTTGTCCTGGGACTATGAACGAGAGTTTAGTGGTCTCTCGATTTCAACAAAGAAAAAAACAAGCGCGAGAATGTTGGGTTGTTATATTCTTTGCAGTGAAAGTCTAGTTGAGGTGGATCGACTAACAATCGAAGTTGAAGGTCGAGGTGGTTCGACCAGGTAAAGACGAAGTCAAAGGAATAGAAAAGAAGTCAAAAATTGAGGTGGTTCGATTGGGTAAAGATGAAGTTGAATACATAGACAACAAGTCGAAGGTTGAGGTGGCTCGATCGGGTAAATAAGAAGAGGTCAACCAACAAGAGGTTGACATGAGGTCATGTAGCAACCGAATGAAGACCAAATGAAGGTAGACTAGTAATCCAACTTGGTAGCCGACTGTAACAGAATCTCAAGATTCGTGGGATTTGTATCCAATGATCTATGTGGAGCTATAACCATTTTTGGGCACCTTTTCTTTAGGGTTTTGCCTACTATAAATCCTATAAAGAAGGCGTGTTGTAATGTTGTAAAAACTTATCAATGAATGAATAATCGTAGAGGTTGTTGGTCATGTAGATGTAAGTTGAGTTGGCTATAGGGTTGTTCTTGTGTAAATAAAGAGGGTATGATGTTGATTGTGTCTTAGGTGTGGACCAAGGTTAGACATGTAACCTTTTATTCTGAATGAATAAGACAACAAGGGAGCAAAACACTCAAGGAATGTTGGTTTTCTCGGTTTGGGTTTCAAGGGTAAAATCTCTGTGTACTGTGTGTTTGCTTTGTCATTTACTTTATTGATTATATCTTTCTTCCTCTCTTATGCTAGGTTTAGCGTGGAAGTGTTCCTCATTTCCTAACAAAAAGAGCCTTAGAGCTACCATCATAATAGGATTTGGTAGAATGAGTTGTGGGAGGGGAAAATGAGGAAATTACTTTCTCATCCCCGTGCTAACACATTGAAGGAACTAGATCCTTGGGGAACCCATTTGATGGATTGTTGCCAATTGGCTCAATGATCGACACATGGGGATTTTTGTTTTGGGCCTGCATGCTCTTCTACTTAAGGACAAAATTTGCATTAGAATAGAATATTTTCGTCGTACTCAGTCCATCATATTTGAAGCCCAACTCTTCATTATCCATACAAATCTCTCGAGGGTTAATGTAACAACCCACTTGTGCCTCATGAATTAAAACACAAAATTAATAGAACCCAAAGAGGAATAATTTTTTTTTTCTTTTTAATTTTATGCTCTTGCAAAAACAAAAGAAGATTTGTAATGCCTTCAGGTGTGTGTCTGTGATTGTGTATGTGTGCGCGTGTTTTTCAAAGCCAACAATCGTCTTATTCAAAATTTCACACTATAATTGATAAATCTATAGCTTAGCAAATTAAATTTTCAAACATATATTGATTACATAGTAGAAAGGTAAACCTCTCTTCATGAGAATTATGTTGTTGTAACTTGAAAATACGAAGTCATTCCAAATTCAATTTTCAAACATATATTGATTACATAGTAGAAAGGTAAACATGTCTTAGTATCATTTAGTAATAAATTATTATTATTATTAATATTTTAAAAATCCATTTAATAATAATCATAGTAATAATGAGTAACTTGCATTAAAGTCTCTTAAAATCTACCTTAAGGCCTTGGTTGGGATTTTGGTGTTTCAAATTTCTAAGAGTCACAGAGAAACGATAGTTTGGGAGTTTTTTTTGTTTGCACCTCATGCATATATTTCTCATTCAAAACCCTCACAAGTCGATTTCCTTTTAAAGTATGGCATTGACCTGTG
Source organism: Picea engelmannii (assembly GCA_009831015.1). Classification (NCBI taxonomy): domain Eukaryota; kingdom Viridiplantae; phylum Streptophyta; class Pinopsida; order Pinales; family Pinaceae; genus Picea; species Picea engelmannii. The sequence goes on along the minus strand of WSFP011395542.1, from coordinate 1,546 downwards.
GTTAGCATATTAATGACAAGTCATGATTTAGAATTTGGAAAGTGTTATCAACAAAAAGGACACTCTTACTTTTTGCAATACCCAACTAGATTTCAATAAGGGAGTAGTGTTAAAAATTTAATTAAAAAGTACCTAGGCAAGTGTTTCTCATCACCTAGGCGCCTAAGGGGTGAGAAAGTGCCTAATGTGGACCCTAGTCATTTAATTTGTGAGATGGAAATTAAAAGGTGACTTTTTGAGACTTAGGGAAAGTGGGTGGATAAAGTGATTTTATTCCCACTATTGATCTCATCTAATCTCCACCGTTGGATGAAAAGACTCTTCACCTTCCCTCATGAGGTCGATTAGGGCAAGGAGGGCGCACCCATTTTTGGGTTGTTGAGACTTTTGAGAGAGAGCAAGAGAGAACATTTTCGAGCTTGAGGAAGAGGCCATTTTTTAGATCTAGGGTACACATCCCAAGGCTGCTAACTAGCACAAAAATTGAGGCAAAGGGTACAATATTGAAAGCATCCCATACTGTATGGATTGAGCAGGTCGTACAACATCAAAAGTAGGCACACAAATCGAGGGGAGGTACAGTTCAACATAAAGTCCGTACTGTATGGATTTTCGAGTTCCGTATAGCAGGAAAAAAGCATGAAAATCGAGGCAAAAAAGTACAATCTGTATTGTATGGATCCCGTACGGTCTGTACAACTGTTATTCAAGAACAAAAATTGAGGAAAAGGTTCTCTGGTGTTTTATGGAATTTTTTTCACATTTCCCAAGGTGAACGTACAACATTTAATGTTCTGTTTTGGGCTGTGACTGTTGGCACGAATTTAAAGGAAACCGTACAACATTTTGGAGGCACTAAAATCGAGGAGAAAACCTGTAATTTATTGCAAAAAATTCTGGAAAGAGTTTTGAGGAGTTTCGCTCATTTTCCCGTGTGAAGACTTGGCACGGTTATCAAGATAAGTTTGTCATTAAAATTTTTGAAGATGAATATGTTGTAACCAAATTTATCTGAGGCTCCCAAATAATAAAAACTTCCTCTCTCACTGGTTTTCCCCTTGTGGGTTTTTCCAGGGTCCCTCTTAGACCGAAAATCACTGTGTTAATATTTTTCTGAGTTTATGTGTCGCTGATATTTTATTTCTGCGTTATAAACGATGTTCAAAATCCTCATGTTTCAGTTATGAAATTTATTTTCTGCTGAGTTTAATTGGCTGTTATAAATTTGGGTTAGGGCAATAAACATTGGCTGAAAAATCAGCGAGACTGAAACTGGGTTGGGGTCTGAAAATTTTACATGGTATCAGAGCTGAGTTGAAAGAAGCATAAATATTTCAGCAAGTCAAAAATTTGGGACAACATTCACTTCACTGGACAAAATTTTGAATTTGTCATTTTTGTCAGAAAGGGGTCAATGGCTATAGGTTTGAGGGTTGAGGACAGACTTGATGAGGCAACAAATTTTGGTGCTTGAAAGGAGAGGATGATCTTGTTGTTGCAAGAAAATGAGTTGCGGGACATTGTGGAAAATACCACAACACATCCT
>ML856841.1:0-10685 GCA_009831015.1 Picea engelmannii | reverse complement strand
GTCCTAAAGGTTGTCTTTTGAATGTCTTCTTCCTTGAATCTTACCTGATGGTATCCTTCCCTCAAGTCAATCTTTGAAAATATCTTTTCTCCTCTTAGTTGATCAAAGAGGTCATCAATTCGGGGTAGCAGATACTTGTTCTTTATAGTGTACTTGTTCAGTTGTCAGGAGTCAATACACAGCCTCAAGGTTCCATCCTTCTTTTTGACAAAAAGTACTGGTGCTCCCCAAGGTGAAACACTTGGATGTATGTACCCTTTCTTTAACAATTCCTCCAACTACATTTGTAATTCTTTTAACTCTGGTGTACTCATTCTGTAAGGTGTTTTTGACACCGGGGTAGCTCCTGGCACTAAATCAATTGAGAAATCTATCTCCCTTCTTGGTAGCAATCCGGGTATTTCTTGGAATACATCCTCTAATTCATGTAGTACAGAGAAAGATTCAAGGCTTGGCCCCTTCGTATTATATGGATCTTCCACACGAGTTGCATATAGTTGACATCCTTTTCTAAAACATCTTTTCAATTGTAAGGCCAAAATCTCCCGTATAGAGATGGGTCTTGGAACTCCTTTCACAGTGTCTATTTTCCATTTCCATCAAGACATGTAAATGTCTTGTTATGACAATCTAGGACAACATGATGCTTGTCCAACCAATCCATCCCAATCAGAACATCATAAGACCCCAATGGTATGATATTTAGATCAGTACTAGTATTCGCACCATTGAGACTTATGGAACAACTTCTAACCATATCATGGATTCTTCTTTTGGTTCCAGTGGCTAACTGAACCAAACTTGCTTTTCCAAGTTTACTTTTCTCCAAATGTAATATATACACTATCTTAGGATCAATGTAGCAATGACTTGCTCATGAATCAAACAAAATAGCAACAGGTTGATTTATGATCTTACCTTCCACCTCGATCATATTGGACTGGTACTCTGCTTGTCAATCATTCAAAGTTGCATAGATTCTGCCCATATCTTCGACTGTTGTAGCCTCTTGGATGTTGTGCATAGTCTTCAATTTGTCTTTTCTGTGTGGGAAATCCTTGTACATGTGATCTTCCTTCCATCCCTGGAATTGGATTGGTGGTCTTCCCCTTTTTCCCAAGGAATCCTCCTTCTTGAAATATCCCTTAGCATATTGATCTTGATGATTTCTATTAGGATCATTCCTATTGAAGGGAGGTTTAAATCCCTTCCTCCTCTGATCGGACTTCACATTTTTCGTGTCCTTCCAAGATTTCTATAGGGATTCTCTTCCCTGGCCTTGCTCATACAAGTATTTATCCTTCATGATGGCCTCAGTCAAGGTCTCGGGTTCATCATACTTTATCTTTTCCTTATAAAAGGCTAACAATCCACATAAAAATATCTGTATTTTCACTTTATCATCACCAATGAACCTGACATATTCTAACAATCCCAATAAGTTCTTCTCTTACTCTGCCATAGTCATACTTCCCAACCTGAGTTCAAAGAACTCCTGCATTTTCTTGTCATAGAAATGCTCTGAGAGGTACTCCTTCTAGAAGTACTTCTTGAATTGTTTCCAAGTGATCCTACTTTCATTAACATGCTCCACTTGCTTCAGTTGGTCCTACCACACTGCATCTTTCCCGTGTAAATGGTAGGTGGCAATCCTGGCTTCCAGGTTTGATGAATAGTTATGCAGCTAAAAATATCTTTGGAGCCCAAGCAACAATGCTTCGACATCATCTTCCCTTTCTCTTTCACCATCGAAGGAAGGTGGATTGAGCTTCCTCAGATCTCCTTGCAAACTATCTACCTCTTGTTTCCTTCTTTGTTTCCTGACATGGCACACCTCTGGACTACTTATGATATCATCTGATGCATAAAGATTTCTTTATGAGTAAGGAGGTGAGTGGTGTCGATGAGATCTACTAGCACTTCTGGAATAACCAACTCTTCCATGATCACTTCTCATTTCATGGCACCTCCCTTCTTCCTCTTGTCTTGAGTTCGATCCCTTCTTCGTTTGCCTCTGCAACTAATTCAAGCTCTACAACACTTGAGCATTTATCTGACTTTTCTCTCTCATCAGTCTCTCATTGTCTGCTTTGTAGCTCTGCACTTCCATATTCAAGCTTCTTACCATTTCTATTAATGTTTCTTTCTCTCCTTTTCCCTTGCGTCCATTGGAATCTGTCTTTGCATTACCAACTGTGGTATTTTGGCCTTCGGCCTCCTTATCATGACAGGCTCCCTCGCCTTCTTCCATTTCATCAATACGCATCATGAGTTGATGTTCTTAAGCCCCTTAATTCTGCAAAATGTGCAAGTGACCATTTTGTTAGAATTATGCATATGATAAACAAAATTTCCAAACCATGTTGCAGGTCTCTTTCTTTTTTTTGTTCATGGAGACCATATCCCCATTTTCCGAAAATAATAGTGTCCTGTTATCCTTGGCTGAAATAGAATTTCATCATGCATAGGTGCTTCCTTCAAACCATCTTCCCAGGTGACCATGACTAGAAACCGTGGCTAAATCCTTCCTTAGCACATTTATGTCTCAAAGACAACCAATTCATCCCTTAGCCCTCTGTCATTTAGCTCTCAATCTGCATATGGTCATGACCATGACCTTGCGCTTAGCTGAAAAAGTGCTTGTCCAAAGCTTCAAGACTTTGAAACTTTCAGCCAGGACCAGATCAATGGTCCTTGTCCTCCTTCATGATCAACGATCAAGATCCACTTTGGGACTCTGTGCTTCGGGAGTCTCAACTTTTCTCGCTTGCCTCCTCCTGAAATGATTTTACCCAGAGTTCATGATCTGTCGAGGCATGTCTTCCCACGGATCAGCAGCTGGGAATCTCTTCAGATCTTCGGCCTTCGGAAGTTTCAAACTTCCCTCCTGCACTTTCTCTCGAAGTGCTTTCACCTGAAGTCAACGATCCTTCGACTTGTGTCTTCTGGAATCAACGGTCGATATGTACTCTGGCCTTCGGGAGTTTTTGAACCAACGCAAATTGTCATATATTTCCCCTCTAGAGTTCTCAGTCTCTGGAATGCACGATCTGTCGCCACATGGTGAAATGTTGGAAGCGGACACATGGCCCAATTACGAGGGTGACATGTGTCACGTTCTAATCGACTTTTCAATATTCCAAATGCTCAAATCTTACTGACACATGGCACACATCCCATGTGTCCACGTCATCCCAGGTGACGTCCGCAAGCCATGTCACTTTAGAATTCTGGGGTCCACATCACCTCCAGGTGACGTCATCGTGCCCCACCACTTCAGCTCTTCAGGCTTTGGAACTTCGAGAGTTTTCATACTAGCACACTTCCAATTCTCCTGAATTCACGAACTAGCCAATCTGTCGCCACGTGTCCTCCTGGATCGGACGATTAAGATTCACTTTGGGTCTTCACCCGAAGTTCACAGATCTGCTCCATGGGTCCTCCTCAATCTGATGGCTATGTTTTACTTCGGAGCTCTGGACTTCGGAGATCTCAAACTTCAACCTTTTTCCTTAAAAAAAAAAAAATTGTCTGAAGCTCACGATCTTCTAACATGTGTCTCCCGCGAATCGACGGCTACGATTCCTTCAGGACTTCAGACTCTAGAAATCTCAAACTTCAAAAGCTATCTGGCCCTATTGGCTTTCTTTCAAAGTCCTGTATCTGGCAACGTGTGGCTCTCGGCAGATCAATGGCTGAGATCCTTTTGAGTCTTCAAGTTTCGGAAATCTCAGTTTTCAAAACTTGTCTGGCCACACTGGCTTTCATCCGAAGCCCTGGATCTGGTGACGCATGGGTCTCGACATATCGATGGTCGAGATCCTTTCGAGTCTTCGAGTTTTGGAAGTCTCAAACTTCAAACCCCCTCCTCGCTCACTTTTTCCCGGAGTGTTTTATCTGGAGCACGCGATCGGTGGATGTGTGTCCTCCTACAGATCGACAGTTCCCAACTACTTCGACTCTTCGGAGGTTCGTCGATCGGGCGCTAACATGTCACATCACTGAATGCCTTTAAATTTGTGAGGGCGTACATCGGCAGTTTGGAGTAACCCTCTTTTTCGCCCCACAATTCTCCTAACGTTGACACGTAACCCCTTGGAGAAATCGTGGTTTGGATTGCGAGACCGCCTTGGGAAATTAACTCCCATGCAACTCGATTCCCCGCAATCTTTGTTGTCCATTGATATCTCTCTCCAATGGGATCCAACGGTCATGGCCTTAACCTTGCTTCCTTTTTATCGGACAACCCCTATTCACCTATTCTTCGATCCAATAATCCCATATCTCTCTTGATCCTACAGTGGCGATCACTCCCAAATTCAAAAGGAGCGGCCACGATCCTTCGAACCCTTACAAAGGATCTATGATGTTATTTTTTCTGCGTAGCTTCTACAATGCCATTCCTCCTGAGCTTTTCAATTTCACGGTCATAGTTCGATCTCGACCACGAGACTCTGACCAACAGACCTGGCCTAGTATTTTTACTTGATGCTCTGATACCAATATGTAACATACCCCGCCAGCCACAGGCTGGGGTATGCTACCTGCAAGCCCACCCTCAGACTTCTTTCTCATACTGATACCTTCTTTATTTATTTAAGATGCATAAGATAAGAGAATTAACGACATGCACATAAATATCCAGCAAGCATGCATGTTCTAAAGATTCAATTAACGATAATTAAATATGCAGTGGAAAAACATTGATACATAGATAATAATATCACAACGGAGATCACTTATCTTTATGAAAGATGACACCAACTGGCTATAGACCAAGGATGTTCCACCCAACCATAGACACTACTGCTCCAAATATCAACAGCAACGTCACCCCCGAGCGGGCTATGAATCCACAAGGACAGTTCCAGAGTGAAATTGGCTTCCCAAACCAGTCAGCTCTCACAGACTTCCCATCACTCACAACAATCCAAGTACTCAACTCTCTTCTACCCAGCTTGCACCACCCGAGAGAACGGACCTCCACATTTCTCTGCCATGCAGTCCCTCAGGCAATCCTTCTCCTTATTCGGGCCTCCAGCGCAACTGGTCCAGAATCTCATTGCTGGAACTCTCAGGACTTGTAGCTGTGAACCATGCTAGACACAGGCCACTGCATCTCAGACATGCATGCCTCAAGGCATGACTAGATCACACCAGTGGCCACTACAACCAACTATCCTGTGGATAATTCTTTTGCAGTTCTTTCCCCCTTCCCGAGACCAATACGCAAGTGAGGATGGATGGATGAGGTAGGTAAGTGCATGGGAGTATGTGAGGGTAAGAATGAGGTAACACAAAGGTGACGAAGTGGACAAGCCAATGACCAACCCCAAAATCAGACCAGGGGCGGGTTTAAGTATGTTCGTGGGGAAATCAAGAACCTCCTGGCCTCCCCAAGAATATCACGTAACTAATTCCCCCCTTTAGGCAAAAAGTTAATTAACATAGGAATAAACATTTAGCCTCTCAATCCCCCTCTCTTGTGGAATCATAGCCCCCTATAACTCTAGTCCTTGTTTGTCTAGCAGCCAACGATGTGTTTATTATTAATAATGATCAAAGAATAACATTTATTGGGCATACTATCCCTTAAATAATTGTTTGGGCACTCAGGCCTCTCAGCATTGTAACAATACATTATTTAAAATGGTGGTTCACAAGATGGGGTGTTACAACAAGCCACCTTCCTCTGTTCCAGTGACAATTGCATATTGTATGGTTTTTCCTTTAGGCCACATAATAACTTCACCATCTATGAATGCAACCATGAAACCTTTCTTATCTAAAGCTAAGATAGAAAGTAAGTTCTTTGTCAGACCTAGTACATATAGTACATCCTTCATTCTCATCGGGGTCCCTCAATCGAGTTTGTAGGTGGATTCTCCCACTCCTTTGATAGGGTACTGGTAATCATTTCCGAGTGTAACTTTCTGGGGAAAGTTCTTTTCTATAAGGCTGGAGAGAATGTCTCTCTGACCTATCATGTGCTTATAGGAACCGTTATCTATGAGCCAAGTATCCTCTCCATGTGTCACAGATATTGAGAGGGATGAAAACAAAACATAATATTCAATCTCTTCTTTAGTCAACTTCTTGGGTGGCTCATCATCTTCAACTGCATGGGCATGTTGTCTTTTGTTATTTCTCTTCTTGTATTCTTCCCTTCTGGCAGGAAAATTCTTAGCAATGTGTCTCATCTTATCACAACAATAACATTGATAAGAGGAGAAATATTTTCCCTTTCTTTGGAGGGTGAGATTCTTTATGAAAGTGGGTCTCCTTTTGAAAATGAGACTTTTGCTTTCCTCCTTTAGCATGAGTATCTAGGGCTTGATCTTCATCTCTTAATAGGATGGCTTCTCGATTGGCTACTCTTGCTTCTTCTTGAACACATTCTTCCCATAAACTGTCAACTTTGAGTTTCTCTTTTCTTTCACAAATAGTTTGGATGAAGGCATCCCAAGGTATTGTGAGAACATTAAGAGTTTTCATTATAATTTCGTCTTCATCTAAGTTGTCTCCAATTGCCTCTAGTTGTTTCTTGAATTGAGAAACCCTAGAGAAATAGTAGTGAATTGTTTCTCCTTTCTACATCTTTGAATTCTTGAGTTGGGTTCTCAAGTTCATCTTCTTGGTGATGTTCTTTCCTTCATACATTCTAGTTAGGGCATCAAACATATCTTTTGGAGTATTCTTAGAAGGCGCTTGAGGGATCAAGTGATCTTTAATGGAATATGCATTTATTCTTTTATCCCTAACCATATCCTTCTTGTACTTCTCTTTGGCTTCATCTTCTTCGGGTTTCAATACATTTTCTTTTATGAATTTTGCAAGGTCATTCTCTTCAAGAATGAGTCCAATTTTGTACTTCCAGGCACAAAAATTTTCTACACCCTCTAACTTGTCAACAAGCTTGGTGCTTGTAGACATCTTGACCTGGAGCTAGGAAAATGACCAGAAAATGAAAGTGCTCAGAAAATGAATCTGAACTTACTAGGAGATGTGTTGGGTTGAGGCGAGTTGGCTAGAGCTGAGTGTTTTAGAAAATTCCAAGTTTTACCCCTTGAAACTTGACCTGTGCAAATCTGGACTAGTATTTCTGGTACTAGTTCTGTTTTCCTAGTTTTCTGGTTTTCTGGTACCAACCAAAACTAGGGTTTCACTTTTCGTAGAATCTAGCCACTGAAAAAGTTCACTCAAGCTGCCAAAAGATGTGCTAGGGAATGGTGCACTTCCCAAGATAGTTTTTGGTCAAAAATTCCTCTTTAGTAAAAATCCCTAATTTTCGTGTACGACAAGAGTGACGTTTTTAGATACCTAGTTAAAGGTGCTCTATTCAGTCAAGCTCTGATACCATGTTAAGTTTTAATGATGTTATTAGGTTATTTCCAAATTACATGAGCATTCAATGCATTTCCAAAACAACAACATAAAGAAGATCATTGAAAGAAACACAATCACAAGCTACACAACATTTTATCCTGGGAAACCCTCATGGGGGAGAAAACCAAACAAAACTTCCTCAATAATAGATTGCCAATACAATGCCAATACTAAGACCAAAACACTAAGAATAACTAAGACTGAGAATGCGCCTCTCTTCTCCTTCCTCCTGCAACTGCAACTTCCTTCAAGATATGTGCACTAGATGAGTGAGTGTGAGAGTGTGTAACTGAGGCACCATCCTCACATATAAATACTAGTTAAGGAGGCGCTAGGGTTATGTCTCTTCACATGGTAGGGCTGACTTCTTCTAGAAGTGGTTAAAACCACTTTATAAACACTAGGGGCCAACTTTACAAATACCACCATATAAATATGGTTTGACCAATCCACAAAAGGGGATTTGATCTTACACAAGATCCGACGTGATCAATCAACAAAAGGGGATTTGATCTATAAGATAATAACTCAAATATAATTAGAATATTCTTCAAAGTTACAATAATTCAACACTAAGGGCCCTTAATTGACAATAAAATAGTCTTGCAAATGAAGAAACAAGGTTAAATAAAGTGTTCCTTAGGAAAAATGGGGGTTTATTGTTCAAGCCATCCTCTAAGATTATTTGTGTTTTATCAAACATGAAGGCACATAACGTCCTTAACAACTAGCACATGTCACAATACTTTGCATGTCATGTAATATCAAATGGGGGGACAATATGTGAAGAGACTTTTTCACTAGCCTCACACATGTTAGACTTAACTCTCGATCGACATTTAAAATCCTTTGGCATGACTTCTTGAGACTCAGGTGGGATAATGGCACATTTTGTGGGTGGTTTTGGTGTCAAATATCAATGGTAATCCTCTTTGTACACATTCCTTCTTGGTAATAATTTCTCATTGTCTTTGGCATGTGCTTTTGATTTTTTTATCTAGTGTAGAGGGTTTCAATCATTTTGTGGTGTGCTATTAATGCTCTATTTTGGAATCCTATTGTTTTTTTGGTGTGTATGGTTCTGGTGCTTGTGATCTCAGGTTTATTTTGGGTTTTTTGGCAGTTTTGACTAATGTATGGGTGTTGGAATTCACAGACTATCCCTCATCCACCCTGCTCTTCCCCCCCGGCACAATCCATATGAGTTGACACTTCAAGTGGGTCTACAATGATAGTCTAAGGGGAATATAAGGGTTTTTCTATATGAATCACATTCTTGGGCTCTTTATAATTCCTCTTCGTTTGGGCATCAATTCCTAAAGATGGACTATAGGGAAGCCCAAGAATTTTGTACAGTGCTCCATAGACATGAGGAATTTATCGATAAAAATATAACTTCAATTTTCTTAGTAACCACCAACGTTCGTGAGAATGTCAATAGAAGAAAAAAATCCAAGTGTTGGAAGCAAAGTGCTCCATGATGAGAAACATGGTCCGCAATCTTAGTAATGGCTCACTCTCAGTTGCCTCTAATTATAGAATGTTAGTCAACTTAGCTCAAGAAGACCTTAAAGAAGATGATATAGTGCATCAAATGGTGGAGGACATGGAATTGATTAATTGGGATTCCCACCCTACCAATATTGGACTAGATGAGTCCATCAACAAACATGTATTCTATTAGCTGCTATGTTATGTAGATAAATAATTGTAATAGGCGTCTTTTCTAGAGAATATACGAGCATGAATTATTTGAAATCTACAATGAAGGACGATCTAGGAATTTTTGTTTTTGACATATTTTATTTGCCTGCATTGCCATTCTTATTCCATGCAACTTTCTTTTTGTACTTCCTTGCTATTCAACTTAGTTGCAACTCTTTATAATATAAACTTACATGTTTATGTTAAAAAAAAAACAGAAGTAAAGTATTTAGGTCATACTGCTTCTGAAGAAGGGGTCAAGGTGGACCCTTAAAAGATTCAAACCATCAAAAAATGGCCTATTCCTAAGAAAATCAAGAGTCTTAGAGGATTTTATGTTTTATAGGATATTATTGAAATTTTGTTAAGAATTGTGCATGCATTGTAGGTCCACTCACATCTCTCTTGAATAAAAATTCATTTGTATGGAATGAATATACTACCTTGGCATTCTCACTCTTAAAGGATGTTATGTCTTGTACACCAGTATTGGAAACACCTAATTTTGGTAGAACATTCATAGTTGAATGTGATGCATTATGAAAAGGAATTGGAGTAGTATTGATGCAAGAAGGGAGACAATTGGCTTTTGAAAGTAAATAATTTGAGGGAAAATACTTGGTGAAATATACATATGAAAAATAAATGGAAAAAATATATCATTGGGAGGCAATTTAAATTCAAGACAAACCATGATAACCTAAATTACTTCTTGAAGAACATATGTTCATTAGAAGAGCAAGAAAAAACCTTTTGATGAAAAGAAAGATATGTTTTCTTCTCCAATAAGAGAAAGTATTGGCCTATTTCCTACCCATATTTTCCTCCAGGTAGCCAAAATGCAAGGATTTGACTTTGAAATAATCTATAAAAAGGGGAAGGACAATGTGGTAGTTATTGACCTTTCCAAAATAGAGGGAACCTCCAGTTTATATTCCATTACATGTTTCATTCTTGTGTGGTTGGAAGAAGGTCACCACAAATGGAAAAATGACAAGAGTACTAGATAGAAAATACAATGTCTAAAATAAGGGAAATTTTTTATGGAACATTGGGAATGGAAAAGAGATATCCTTTGGTATAAGAGTAGAATATTTTATGTCTTAAATCAAAATTGAAGCAACAAATATTAAGGGAGTCTCATGAATCTCCAATGGTGAGACATTCAGGGTTCCCTAAAACATTTCAAAGGATCAAAACATATTTTTTTGGGAAGGAATGAAGAAAGATATTCAAAAATTTGTAAGAGAATGTTAGGTGTGCCAAAGAAATAAAGGAGAGACACTCAAGGCTCTAGGGTCACTTCAAAATTTACACATACCTAATCAAAGATATGAAGAGGTATCAATGGAATTCATTATAGGTTTACCAAAATCAGAAGCTAAGGACACCATTTTTGTGTTCGTAGATAGACTCACAAAATATGCACATTTTTGTGGAATTCAAAGTACATATATTGCAAGCTAAGTGATGGAAGTGTTTTTTGGGTATGTGTTATATTCTTTGCATGTGTGTGTGTGTGGGCATGTCAGATATGACAACTGTGCCTGACGATCCCTCGTACTAGTGCTCTGGTTGTGCCATGTGTGCCTGGC